>MU159238.1:48086-81009 GCA_015888305.1 Antheraea pernyi | reverse complement strand
AATAAATAGAGTTCGCACTCGTTCTTTTCAATCAGCGCCTCTATAATATGAGTTTCGAACTAACATTGTTGGTTATAAATGTACATTTATAGCTATGTATGTATGCATACAGCGGTACTGCGTAAATCGTATATAAGTTTTTGGTCATTTTTATTTGTAATGAATATATTCATCGTAAGGAGCCCTTGAGTGCGCTGCTCGCGCGATACAGTGACACGAAATCTTACATCACTGCGACAACATAACACATATCACCTCCACACACGTGCACGCATATACGATTACACATGCAAGTGGAAGGGCTTTTTTTCCCTTATCAAACTGAAATAGTTTAGAATATTATCCGATACGAAATATATATAGGAGTTGTTGAGGTATGTATGCTTGGTACACATGTATGTTTCAGCAACTCATATATAAATGGTCGCGAATTGCATGTATCAGGCAACAGCCCAAGCCGAGGTGTGCCGCGCACCCTTGAGCTATTTGTCAAAATAAAACCGGCTGAGTGCCTTAAATGATCGCCTTAGTAGTCCGGTGAAGCTGTTAAGACCTTGCTAGGTCAATAGCGTAGTTAGTTCGAAAAAAAAGTTATAGTGTTTTATTATAGTATTTAGTTTATGAGCATTTAAGACATATAAGCAAAAGAAGTTGTAATTCCTCTACCTGTAAACATTGACACACGCAATGTTTTTTAAGAGTTAAAGATATAAACTGTCTGATAATGATATATTTATATTATTATAAGAACAAAGAATGATAAATGATAAAATACAAAAACATAAAATGTTTTTACGATACACAATTTCCACCAGTACAAAGGGATAGCGCATAGGTAAAACAAACACTCCCAGATGCAGGTATACTGCATTCCAACAAATATAAAAGCCAACTGCCCTTAAATACCTTTTGGCAACGTTTCTCTCTTCTGCAATTCTATTACAATGTTTGTGAGTATTGGTAATAGTGATTCAATATTAAAAAATCTATAGCAAAACGGCTATGCTATACAGTAATAATATCACTCTAGGTTGTAAAAACGACTAGTTTTAATGTAAACCAGTCGCAAAATACACTTGTTCTTGAAAATAAATAATCTGTGATTTTACCATCGCTAAGGCGGTTTCGTTCACCAAAAGCTGAGCTTTTATGTAGGGTTTCAACCCCAGACTTCTTACGCAGAAAAGAGACAAATATCACTAACTCACCATGTACTCAGCAGCTTACCGCAAAAAGAAAAAATATGGATCGTTCAAAATTTGCCAGTCTAATGCCAGCCCAGATCAGTTTATCTTTGATTTTGACAACAAGGAAACTATCATCCACGTCATTGTTTTGCATAATTTATTATGCTTATCTTATTATACATATAATGGTTTTCTTTTTATTTATTTTTAGTTAATATATAAATAAATATAACCAGCAGTTACCATTTAAAATCAGATGGATCGTAAGTATGGTTGCTACTTTAACATGCTTAACATGCAGAAAAAAGGAATACTTGTTTGTGTTTTAGCCAGAAATTTGAAGCCTGGCTGAAAATCAGCGTAGTTTTCAAAGACTGCAACACACTGACGCCAGGCCTTATTGTCATAGTTTTTTTTCATGTTAAGTGGTTTTTTGTACGCCTGTATTTATTTATAACAATAAATATTTTCCTTTCTTTCTTTAACAGAAAAAAATACCAGAGTCAAACGACTGAAAAGAACATCATAAGAATCGTAAACGTCTGTTAAAAAAATCAACCCTGGCAACATTATTAAGAACCGTTAAAGAATACACTGCGAGACATAATTAAGAATGAAAATGCAAACGGCCAATAAAGAATTGTGAATCGTATTTATTCAAACGCCTATAAAAATTGTTTAAGCACTCGTGTTGTTTATTTATTTTTATGGTATTTTTATTGTATTTATTTTAAGTTGCTTCTGTAGTGTTATGTTTAACTGATTACATTTGTATTATTTGATTAATTGTACCGAAAAGCTACTATATCTAGATAACAATTTCTTATTGCAAAATTAACGACCCTTCATTTTTTATGTGAAACTTCTTTTTTTGAGGGGCCTTGGAAATTTTGATCATCTATTTATGTGACAAAAAGTGGTAGAAGTAAAGACTGTTCGGTCGAGCACTGAAAACACCGATTCTCATTCGATCACCGAAGATAAGTAACGTAGAACGCAGTTGGTACTTGGATGGGTGACTACCTGGGAACACCGTGTGACATTGGTTTTTCGTTGTATTTTTTTAATGAAAACTGTGCAATGTTGCAAGCGTCTATAGGTTGCGATGACTGCTTAACATCACGCGGCCCGCATACTTGTTTGCCATCATCGTAGTATTAAAAAAAATGCTTCTCTGTAATACAAAAGTGTCACTCCTGCCGTATACCTTCACGACACACACTTTTTTGAAGTGAAAATTCTTATGAGAAAGATTTGAAATTCTAATCACCAATAATTTTTTTTTGGTTGAAATGTTTTTTTTTAAATTAAAATATGTGGTGGATTTAAAAGGATCTCCAATAGCTATTGAACGAATTCTATGGGTGATGACCACGTGCAAGTCCTTCACAGTTGCAATGAATGAGGAGGTCCAAGACGGAGCGCGTAGATGTTTCAAGTGCTTCTCTCTGTTTTTTCTACAAAACAAAACTAGGAAATCGTTTTGTGCCTAAGATTATAGAAAGCTGTTTCAGAACAGTCCACACTTGCACAGTGCAATAAATAAAATGCGAACATAGTCCTTATCCTGGGACAAAGGATCTCTTTAGGAACACCATGGGGCTGTACCCAACAAAAGCCAAATAACACTACCCAGCGGACGTTGGGTATTCAATATAGTATTAAGCTATTAGTGATTTCAGCATGAATGAGTCGGCTCGCCCGGGGTAGTACCACCCTCTCACAGAAAACCGACGTGGAGAAACAGTGCTTGCAATGTTGCGTTTTGTTCGGTTAGTGAGAGCGCCAGAGGGCCACCTCCCCACCCTCCCTTCTCCTCTCCCTCTCCCTCCTCTTCCCCCAAACAGAGGCTGGCAATGCACTTGATACTCCCCTGGTGTTGTTAGTGTCTATGTCGGTGGTGATCACTTAACATCAGGTGACCCAAATGTTCGTTTCTCTGCAATGACATGAAAAAAAAATTAAGGCAGTATACGGGGCATCTATTTTAAATGATTTAATTGTAATTGAAACACCGAAAGACTATTATTATAAATTTATACAGTGATATAGAAAAAACAGATTATGGTAAAAATGAGTTTCCCGGCACGCGATCTAAATGCTCTCAGTGCTCTGCGTGGAATCTAAATCATTAGGGTATAAGACCAAGACGACGTGCAAGCGCAGTTGAAATATTATATATAGGGATAGCTCGTACTTGTACAAAATGTGTCTAATAATCTTTTCTCTTTTTCAGCAATAGGATGATGATAGATCACGACCATCATAAAAATGGGTAAAGTCATCATCAAAGCTGATTCTAGGAATCAGCATCAATCAATCAATCAGGAAGAATAGGTGTTTTGCTTGATTTTGCTATAAACTATATAACAATATGTTATCAGTTCGGAAGACTTATGACTTCCTATAGATCCATAGGTTGTTGTGATGGTTTATTTATTTCTTTTATTTCTTCTATACCAGTCAGAATTTGAAAATCTGACATACACTTATCTATCTTTTACGTAAAGAAATACACATTTGGTCTCGCCTTAAAAATATATATAATAAGTAAGATCTGTGTATTGTAATTGATTTCTACATTATTGTTTTAAAATTAAAACAAAGTGCTTTATAAAATGGAGGGTATGTTATATACAATATTATTTTACATTTTCATGTTTTTTGAAGATGGTTCTTTTTACTTTATTTTTTTATATCATTGGAGGCAAACGAACAGGCAGGTCACTTGATATTGAGTGATCACCACCGTCCATAGACACTAGCAACACTAGGGGAGTAGCAAGTGCGTCACCAGGCTGTGTTTGGTGGAAGGGGAGGGGAGGTGAGAGGCGGAAAGTTTTTTTTTGAAAGAGGCGGGTCTCCGGTACTCTCAATGACAGAACGAAACGCAACAATGCAAGCACTGTTACTTCAGGTCGGTTTTCTGTGGGTCGGATGGTACTACCCCGATCGAGCCGACCCATTCATGCTGAAACCAATAATAGCTTCAGCGTGGCTCTACCACCTCTGAATATAACTATTTTAAATTATTTTAATGTAAACAGCAAAGACACCTTAATTTAGTCTCGGATAAAATTACCTTTTTTGCAGTATAATTAAGCTGTCTTATTAACATTCCCCCAATCAAACATAATTGCTCTACATAATATTCAGTTCACGTGATCTATTTAATAATAGCTATTAGCAAAGAAGTTTTTAATAAAACTGTAGTGTAAACAGTAGAAGCTATGTTTGTGCGAGAAATATTTTTTTTAATAAAAACAAAACACAATACTTTTATGAAACTAACTAGCTTTTAACCATGTCTTCGTTCTCGTTCCTTTATACATAAATCTATATTTTTGTTTGCGGTAACATAAATTTGATATAGGGAAGGTAAACTTTGCGTAAGCGTTAGGTTTTTGAGTTCCGTATGATAATAAATAGACCACAACCTTTGTAAACTTTTCTCCATTTATTATCAGCATATTTATCTTACGTCTATACTTACCTTCTCTTACGGCTTCGCTTGTATAAATATAATTATATACTTATAAATACTGATGCTTGGAGTGTAAGGGGTGTCGAATAACATCTAAGACTTGAGACACCCAGGCCAACCTCACCTGCGCGTGGTGCATCCTGCCGAATAACGAACGAGGCAATGGCGAAAGCGGGGTAGTAGGGTTTTACAGCTTGGCTGGATCGCAACCACCATACTTATGGCGAAAAAGCCCGTCATAGTGATTTGCTTCTGCGGGGCGCGTTTCGGGATCAGCCTGTGCATATCCAGCTCTTCGCTGGTCGGCATGACAGCGGCGCCCGGCGATGGATAGTGTACCACTCGGTGGTCGCCATTGTTTTTGGATTGTATTGTGCTTACCATCAGGCACAGTGCAATCATTTTGCCGTGCTACAATAAAAAAAAAAATCTTTTATTCCTTGGTAACCCTACATTTTTCTAGGTACCCTAGTTCCACCGTTCTTGCACTTCTAACAACATCTATGCAAAATTTAACAATGACCGATTGAGTAGTTTAGGCTTACAAACAAACAAACTTACATACGCGTTTATAATATTAATTAAGATATATAAATTGTATTTGATTATATAGACACGAATCCTGTACCATATATTGTAACACTAATAAATGACAAGACAAGTACATGCAAACAAAAAAGGGGACACTGATTATGATGTTTAGATTCGAAGCTTCCAAAACAACCAAATTACTTTAAAATTATTTTATTTAAAATTACACAAGAGTTTAAAAATAATAATATGTCAATATTGCCGATGCTAGGTTAACACGGACGAATGATCATTTCGTCCAATACTTTATACAAAAAAAATGCAGTAACGGAGGAATCGGGCTACTGATAGTTTTATACTAAAATTGCTGACTCAATGCCTCGTACATCTGCCATACTGTATCAGGTGTCAGCATAAATGGGTCGGCTAGCCCGGGGTGCTACCAACCGACCCACAGAAAACCTACGTGAAGTATCAGCGTTTGCATTGTTGCGTTTCGTTCGGTCAGTGAGAGCGCCGGAGGAGCACTTCCCCTTCCTTTTCCTCCACCTAAACACATGCTGGCAACGCACTTGCGACTTTCCTGGTGTTGCAAGTGTCTATGGACAGTGGTGATTACTTAACATCGAGTAACCCACCTGTTCGTTTGCCACCTATTATATTAAAAAAAAAAGAAATTTTAAATTTATGTCTTGTCGAAAATACCGATCAACGCGCCTACAGAAGTTGTCAATAAGAAACTAAAAAAATATACAATAATTGGTCATTTATTTTGCAACGCAGCGTACGTTCAACGGGAAAAAAGGACGTTTTCAGTGACACGAGCACGTAATGAATTGTTACGAACATTAGTTCAGGTAATTGGTCTGGTTATTTACAGCTCTTTGTAGTTTTTAGGGTTCCTTTAAGCTCACGTTGACCCATATCTCTTTTAAAGGGCTGTATCTTTTGAATTGTAGCACTTAGCAGGTTTAGATTTACATAAAACTAGCTGAACCGTGCAACTTCGTCTGTACAAAATCGGTTATCACAGGTTTCACTTGTATTTTTAAACGCGAAAATTTTTAATAAACCTATAACCCGATTACAGACACACCTACGGTTTCCAATTGTGAATCCAAACTATCAAGGGACTCACTCAAACTTATACCCAGATGATATTTAAGAAATCTTTTAAAATAAGCCCAGAACTCTTTTTTTTTTTTTCGAACTGACTACGCTATTGACCCAGCAAGGTCTTAACAGCTTCACCGGACTACTAAGGCGAGCGCTTAAGGCACTCAGCCGATTTTATTTTGACAACTAGCTCAAGGGTGCGCGGCACACCTCGGCTTTGGCTGTTGCCTGATACATGCAATTCGCGACCTATCTGAGCTAACCTAAGCTAAACTAACTATTCATACATATATGAGTTGTTGAAACATATATGTGTACCAAGCATACATACCTCAACAACCCTTATATATATTTCGTATCGTATAATATTCTAAACTATTTCAGTTTGATAGGGGAAAAAATAAAACCCTTCCACTTGCATGTGTAAGCGTGTATGCGTGCACGTGTGTGGAGGTGATATGTGTAATGTTGTCGCAGTGATGTAAGATTTTGTGTCACTGTATCGCGCGAGCAGCGTACTCAAGGGCTCCACGCCGAGGGAACGGACCTAGGCTTGAGCTGCTGCCGAGGGGGGCCTAGTCTGGTGTGCGGGAGCGAAATTTACCCCCAGACCACGGCGGCGTGATCTGTGGTTACGCGGGCGTGGGCGTGAGCACGCTCTGTTTGAAGAGACAGACTGGTACTGATCGTTCACTGCCGTTATTTCATCGGGAGGCCCAGAACTCGTTCGTAGCATTATCTACGGGGTTCAATTAAGATAAAAACTAACCTACATATATCGGCTGTAATAAAAAAAAGCTTGAGGAATCTATGCACCCCGGTTTGAACAGAGTTCCTAGCCCTTTTTTGTAGACGTTTACTATAGAGTCAGTATAATTTACATTATAAAAAATCAAGTTGATAGAGTGAAATAATGTAAATTAAACGATAACATATATTTATAAAATAAATAATGAAAAATTAACACTGAATGATCTGAGACAATTAAGTTAATAAAAGTTAATACATCAATAGGTGATCCTTGATTTGGTTTGCTATTGAAATGAAAATTTTATGTATGTATATACTCTTTCTCTATCACGACACCTAACCTTCTGCACGTAGACTCTGAACATGGAAAATACGTAAAAATAAAATTTAATAATCATCCCTACCACATTATCATGACTATCTTCAACTTTTATTAAAACTTTTTCACACTCCATTGTATTGAAAGCGAATTTTAATAAACCAGTTTTTTATATATATTTATGTTCTTCCAAACAAGATCCAGGATATCTGGTAGCCCGTAAATGTTGTGTTTATTACTGCGCTTCAAACCGTTATACGTAAAAATATTGATTTTGAAATAATTATAGGATATTTTTTTTCAGAAAACTTTCTTTATAAACGTTGTTAAAAACATGAATTCTATTCTTCTATTTGTAAGCACCAGACTAGGCCCCTTTCGGCAGCGACTCAAGCCTAGGTCCGTTCCCTCGGTGTGGAGCCCTTGAGTGCGCTGCTCGCGCGATACAGTGACACAAAACCTTACATCACTGCAACAACATTACACATACCACCTCTACGTATGTGCACGTACACATGCTTACACATGCAAATGGAAGGGTTTTGTTTTTTTCCTTTATCGAACTGCAATAATTTAGAAAATTATCCGACACAAAATACATATAATGGTTATTGATGTATGTATGTTTGGTATACATATATGTTTCAATAACTTATATAAGTATGAGTATGTAGCTTAGCTTAGGTTAGTTCAGATAGGTCGCGAATTGTATGAATCAGGCAACAGCCAAAGCCGAGGTGGGCCGCGCACCCTTGAGCTAGTTGTCAAAATAAAATCGGCTGACGGCTTGTGACGCATCTATCTCTCTTTCACTCCATCGGCCAATGCGTCCGAGTAGAAGAGAGACAACGGTAGCACACAACCTACACGTGAACTGTTTTGTTAATTTTTGATCAATTTTGTGACGATAACTCATGAATTGAGTTTTCGATTTTTATAAATGTTTTCTTATGACGATATCACGTAAAATTATCGCCCTTAAACCGACTTTACATGCAACCATTTTTTTTAAAGACTGTTCAGTTGTTTTATGTATTAACTCGTTAAAATAAAACTTTTTCATATTTATAATATTAAGAATAAGACATTAATGCTGTAAAAGAAGATTGATATTTTGCTTGAATTTTTCTATACTACACAGCACTTCAATTAAGCAAACGAGCTCTCATTTTCTATTATAGCCGTAATCAGAGAAAACAGGCTTTGTTGTTTTGTGTTTTTTTTTTCGTTAATGTTAACAAATTATTATAAAAGCAGATTTCGCTACAACATTTTATATATAATTCTACTTAAAGTTATAATAAGAAATAAAAAGTGGTTGTATACTGATAACCACACCATAGAAGTGAAAACCTATAAATTGTAAATACAGTCATATTCAAGTTCGTACATATTTATCATTGTCTACATGTAAATAAATACAATATATACACTGGAAACTATAAAACACACAACATTAATTTATTACTATTAAAGGTAATATTAAAAATATGTTTATTGGACTGATACACTCCTTGTCAGACAGTATAGATTATACAAATAATTCATTTTTAGTTATAGAAAAATCGATATTAAACATCGAATCGATGTAATTTACAATTAAGTAAAAAAGCTAAAAAGTATTAGAGATCGATTTTTGAATAAACGATCCTCTAGAGCTCGATTTTATTCATGAATCGATTCCACAGTTCGATGTTTCGAATCGATTTTTTTACGAAGAATCGCCAATCTAGTCAATCTAGTGAAGATTAAACAAATAATTCATTTTTAGTTATAGAAAAATCAATTCTTTTAATCGATATTAAACATCGAATCGATACAGATTACAATTAAGTAAAAAAAAAGGTAAAAAATAGTATAGATCGATTTTTGAATAAACGATCATCTAAAGCTCGATTTTTTTCATGAATCGATTCCATAATTCGATGTATTGGAGCGATTTAAAAATCGATTTTTTTACGAAGAATCGCCAGCCCTAGGTAATGACAACTCGAGCCGAGTTAAGTTAACCGACCCGAGCATAACGGTTCAATTTCGTTCACTATTCAAAGCGCTTAAATAATTCTTTACACCAAAAAGTAAAAATCCAAAGCGAACTCTCAAATAAAAGTAATCTCAGGGTAAAGTTAACATAATCCTTCTCCGTCATATGCTATAGCTATCTCTATCGGTAAGGAGAAAGTATTATAGCTGAATACGAATTGCCTAATATATCAAAATTGCGATCATATCGCCGCATTCCTTCAGGGCTCATCCCATTTCTCAGAGATGCGTAGATGTCTCTCTCGTATTATCAAGGTTTAAATTTTCCGTAGTAGGTAGAGAGTGTCAGCGATTTTGGAATACCTTGAACGTATATATGGTCGATAACAGGCTCTCGGCAGATTTTTTTAAGACTCAGATCTCTAACTTGGTGGATCTTGTGTTTGATTTTTTTTATTTCACGACATCGTAAATTCCACGGTTGAGGAAAAAAAACTTTCTTCAAATCTATCTTCTATACATACATATAATGAGAATATAAATCTAACGTGTCTGCACTCTTTCGATTGTCGAATAAGTAATAAAATACATTTCAATCATTTTTAGAAATGTATGTCTGTCTATCTGTATGTTTGTATGAACACGCATCACTGCTAAAGTACTGGATTCATAATAAAACAACACAAATAAAATCATAAAGCATATCTTTGAGAATAACTTAATCTTTATTCCATTAAAATCGGTCCTCTGTATCAAAAGTTACTGTAATTTTAATAACGACGCGGCGTATGTACGAGAGAAAACTAGAGAAGTAAATGGACTTAATACATTCAGGTGACTTTATTAATCACTGTTTTCTACATAAGGCTCCACGCGGACAAAGTCGCGGGCACAGCTTGTAATAAAATTACATTGTGTTAATGTCTACGTCCGGTACCGCTATGACACATCCGAGAGGCGAGACTACAACGCCACCCGGGGAACCACTATTGACCTGCGATACCTCGCTATTGACTTTATCGGGGTGTTACTAATGACCTCGAACGCTATTGGTGGAAGTTATCGGCTGTTCATTATTCACCCCGTTGTGAGACTACATTGGTAGGAGTTTGGCATATAAAGGGCAAGATGTCGCTGATCTGGACGCACTCCTATGTGGAAGTTATTGTGGGGCGAAGCTCTGGCCAAATGAATAGTGACACTATCTACGTAGTGTTTATTGGCAATCCTGACTGCATCGACTCTATACGTGATTAGTGTAAGCAAAATATAATTAAAAAATAAATCTAACATAATAATTTTGATTTTACAATAAATAATTTGTTATTTTTCAAAGTGTCGTAGAAAATATTTTTTTTTTTACTTATGCTGCAAACAGTATGTTAACCTGTGCCTCATGTGGTCTACATTCGTTTGTTCGAAGAAACAAGATCTGGCTTACAATAATTTATTTTTCAAAACCTAATAACTATAATAGCGACACGCTATAATGGCCATTTTGACATATTACAATAGTGACGTGAAATATAAACACAATTTCGATTTTGATTAAACAAATCTTCATTAAAAACAGTTGAAAATAAATAAAATACATCTTTTTACGATTTGAAACAATTTTATGGATAATTTTTATAGTGTATCGATTGATGAATGATACATTTCCAATGTATAAATATCAATTAAATGAATTGTGGCTTAAAACTACGCCAATATGTTTAAATGTTAATTTATAACAGAAATCTATCACAATATTTGGAAAAAAATACATGTACAGTCGGACTTACACATTTATTACTATTAGTGCTGATCTAATGGTCGAACCATCGAGAAAAAAAACTTAATCCAAAATTGTTATTGATGGTATTAAAGCTCATCAATAGTTACAAAATAAATTAAAAAAAAGAAAAATTAAAAAAAAAGAGAGAGATGTTTTTAACAGTTTCCGCACTGCCTATTTATGTATAGATAAACTAGCGGATCGGGCAGACGTTGTCCTGACTTCATAATTTAAAAATCTAAAATTCAACCGCAGCGCTACCTACCGAGTCCAGTTGTGCCTCTAAACCATTCTCGAATCCACTGGCACACGCTCACCAAATTTCATCAAAATCGGTCCAGCCGTTTAGGAGGAGTTCAGTGACATACACACGTACAGAAGAAATTTATATATTTTATGTATATAAAAGATTAGGGCTGTCGTAATACTTCATTCAATATGCTAAAATGTTAATAAACGTCATTCATAATCTTGAAAGAACAATATAAATTTTACCTCACAAATAAAATACATTTTTGTCCCAAATCAAAGACAATATTTTATGGCTTCGAACCTCGCTTTTTGAGAAATACGGTTAATGAATTCACGTTAGGGAGTTGGACAAAAATATTATAAAATTACCGATTAGAAATAATAAATGAATAAGGGAACACTGAACTGTCTTTACCGCATCCCAACTGCTTTGTTACGTAGGGGAGAGCGGGTCTAGAAGTTCCTCAGCTAGTATAAATAGCAACGGCAGTCATCGCTATCATGCCGACATGCAAAAGTGCTTCTTCCCGCTTCGTTTAAAAGACCCCATGTCATAAGAGGAAGGGACACACTGGTTGGGAGACGATTTCACATCTTCACAGTACAACAAAAATAAGAGCTTTAGAACTTCTTCGTTCTTGCCGGGATGCTTGCTACTGTGAAAATAAATATTTTTTAGTAAAGCGTTATTAGTTATTCTGCTGTTGCGTAATATGCTATTTTGTATTGTGTTGCAATTTTAACAACGATTAGTATTATCAAAGTATAAGTAATGTGCTAATCACACTTATTGTTTGTTACATACGGTGCATTTTTGTTCGCACGTTGCGATAAAGTATTATCTAAATAATATAATTGTCAATAGAACCGGAGAATGGATAACCAATAGCAGAATAATGATATTTTCAATGGTCTATAATCCATTGCGTAGGTGTAATGCATTAGATTAGAAGTTGTCTTAACAATAACCTCCTTACGTATTCAATACGACAACTGTCACGGAAATGGGTATATTCAATTGCAAACTTTAGTTTGGTATATTTGATCCAACATTGTAACCAACGGGCGATAAACCGCCATAACATCTTAATGCGAGCGAGTGATACGATGTCCTGTGAGTGCACTATAAACTTTTATAACTCTATGGTAGAATGTAACCGTAGGCTATATAGGCTGATTTTATTTTAAACAAAATTACTACGGGAATGTATTAAAGTTCATCTTTCTGACATTTATCAAGAGGCACATTAAGAAAAGTTGAGGCAGTCATAAGGACTGCCGACAGGAGGGAAACCTCAAAACGATGGAATAACTGTGCTCTGTTAAAAAAAAATACAGTGTGAATTATTACATTTACATGATTTGTATATTAAAATTATTCACATTAGTTTCACATCTATTGCTATACGGAGCAATAATTATATACTTTCTTGAAAAGTTTATTAATCAATGAAACGTATGATGAGCCGCAAAATATCAATATTACATGTACACAGGTTGCTATACGATGCGTCGCAAGTCTGACGCAAGGCGCCCAACCGTAATACGCTCGGTCACATAAAAAAAAACGAAGAACAAACTCGATCTAGTTTATCTTTTTAACATATATACATATATCAATCGTTTTTAGTGAATACGCAGAGAGATCCACCTTATAATAGCCTTTTGACACCAGAGCCCACTTGACATGGCGCTTAAGCTTACAGTCTGGTAAATCGGTAATATGTTTAGGGACTTTGTTGTAAAGCCCTAACACTATTACCTAAATTAACTGTAACAAATTTTACTAAGTTTAAAACATTGGACGACCAGTTTTTCAGTTTTTAGTGCCTAGATTACGAACAAACAAAAAAAAAACAAACAAAGTATTTATTTAACAAAATGATGTTACATGGCATACAAATAACTGTAGATTCCCGCACTAGGAACTGAATCCTGTGTCGCGGGTAATCATTCAAAACTACGTTACAAAATATATAAGCTGTTAGTGGCTATTGGATGAAAGAGATTAATAGAATGTAAAACTTATGTATATATATAAAATAACCGTTAAATTTGCGCAGTATTAATAACTAAACACAAACACAACACATGGTAATCATATCTAAGTAAATAAGTGTAGGTAGATATATAAATTGTCCTTAGAACTATATTTATTTTCATATCCTGCGTCTGTTTAAGAGAGAATGTGAAGAACATTTTCAGTCTCCTGGTATGTCATACATAATAACCAGTTTGTGACTCTTGTTTTTGCTTCTCTTAACTCTGGGTTAATTAACTCGCAGGTTTTGTTCACTTATCTATATATGAATGGGAGGGCAAACTCACTAAAGCGTTGAGCGAAAACAGTGTTAACTTTGGGTGTTTTTATATTGAAACGCTGAGTATGAGCAACATCTAAGGTATTCGTAATATTACTGTTTAATGGTGGAAGTTTTCTTATGTATTTATGGTGAGTGAGGGTCATTTTTAATAAGTATAACTGTCGCACTGTCAGAACTTTGGACTCTCCATAGAGATCTCTTGTGGAGTAGCGAAAAGGTTTTCTAAAAATAACCTTCAAGAGGGACCTTTGGGCCCTTTCTAGTTTTATTAGAATTGTCTTAGAAGCGTTACCCCAGGCTGAGATGCAATATTGAAGTAAGGATTGACATAAGGCCTTATAAACCAGAATTAAAGTGTCCTGTGACGCCGCATCCCGTAATAATTTCATGATATTTATTAATTTTCTAATCCGCTTCGACAATATCTCTATATGTGCTTTGAAAGTCAATTTCTCATCAAGCACAACCCCTAAATATTTAGTTTCCAATGTTCTTTCTATGCAAGGGCAATCACATATAAGATTTTGAACATTTAAGGAACAGGTATGTGCTCTTACACACAACGGATAAGAAGGTGCAGAAGCTCTTGTTTTATGGAAGCAAATATAGTGGGTTTTAGAGAAATTTAGTGCAAGTAAGTTGTTTCGTAACCACATCATGATTTTTGATAGACCTTCATTTGCCTGCAACGTCACATCTTTCCACGATTTGCCAGTGAATACTATAGCGGTATCGTCGGCATAGCTAATTATCTCTGAATTTTCTGATGTGTTTAAAACGTTTGCAATATCATTTAAATAAATAATAAAAAGAGTAGGGCCCAAAATACTTCCCTGCGGTACACCAAAACTTATGTCACTGGTATCACTAACAACGTCACCCACCGAAACAAATTGTTTTCTATTTCTGAGATAGCTCGAAAACCAATTCAGAGCAATGCCTCGGATTCCAATGCGTTCAAGTTTACTAAGCAGGAGGAGATGCGAAACAGTATCAAAAGCTTTAGCTATATCGAGAAAAATGCCAATACATTTCTTTTTCTTGTCAAGATGCTCCACTACTGTATTTAAAAGAAGATTTACTGCATCTTCCGTGGACTTTCCTCTGCGAAAACCAAATTGCGTGGGCGTAAGGATCTTGTGTGTTTCTAAGTAGGAACTGAGTCGTTTAATAACAATTTTTTCCAAAAGTTTCGACAGTATAGGTAGAAGGGATATTGGTCTATAATTGGAAGGGTCCCCTTTAGTACCTCCTTTATGTATTGGAATGACAGAGGCTATCTTCCAACATTCAGGAAATTCGCCGACTGAGAGACTAATGTTAAAAATGTGCGTCAGAGGCTCCACCACGTAAGGACAGATTAATTTTAAGAGATCATTTTTTAAACCGTCGGGTCCAGGAGCAGTTTCATTATTTAAATTGTTTATCAATGAAGCTACTTCCTGGCAATCAGTGGGATGCATAAAAAATGAGCGCGGATTTTTTGATGGTAAGTTACTGAGTCTAGCTAATTTATCCTCTTCGATGTCCAACTGCTCTAGAGTTTGAGTTGCAAGTGTTTTACCAATACTAACGAAGAAGTGATTGTAATTTGAGAGTGCTAAAGAGGGATTATTCTCCGCTGATATATCAAGGTTTTGTTTTTTATCTTTCATTTCACATATTTTCTTTACTCCTTTCCATAGTTGCTTGGGATTTTTGCTATTATCTGTAAGATGTTTGTTATAGTATTGAGATTTAACGGTGTGTATTAATTTATTGTAGAAATTTCTGTATCTTTTATATGAGGTAGCGATGATAACATTATCTCTATTTTTCCTAAATTTCATGTGCAGTAAATCCCTGTGCCGCGCACACCTAATAAGTCCAGGAGTAACCCATTCCTTAATATTTACTTGCTTCCTGCTAAGCTTAACCACCTTGGTATTGTACTCAATAGCCCGATTTAAGATAAGTAGGAATTTTTGAGCTGCCACACTTGGATCGGTTTGGGTGAGTATGTCATTCCAGTTGTATTTACTAAGTTGATCTGCTATGGTTTTGTTATCAGTTTTTTTACACAATCTTTCTCTTGATGGCTTTGATGAATTTGAGCTGATTCCTACAATGGCTATATCGTGATCAGTTAAATCTAGTTTACAAACAAGTGTCTCTGCTTTCGATTTAAATGGAATGAAAATGTGATCTAAACATGCCGAGCCTCTGGTTGGAATGGTAATTGCAGGTTTTAATCCTAATTCTGCATGCAAACATAAATATTTCGATATCTGGTCATTATCGTCTAATATATCTAGAATAAACGAAATCTAGCTTTTTAAAATCTTACGGACATACATTACACCACGGGCGTTAATACATTGATATAGTTATATTACATAATAAAGTAATAGCTAGCGTAGAAAACATACTCAGCGATTAATATATAGAATCAAAGATTTCTACGAAGGCATACAACAAATTGACGCCAGAAAAATATTCAAATTTTGTCGGCGAATTCTAAAAACCAATTTTTTATACACTCTTCTTTTTTTAAAACAAAAAAGGAGAGAGAAAAAAACCACCTGTACAGTTGGCAGGACACGTCGACCATAAAATAGCCAGGTAATGAAATTGGATCGGTATTTTTTTTACCCTATTCCTTCGATGGCTGGACGAATGGGCCGTGACCGAACGATATGTTGTGTGGTGCAAGTTATAAGACACGCGAGTATATTTACACTACAACTCGCGAAAGTTTCTTTTTTCGAACTGACCTATTGATCTTTTTTTTTATATCATAGGAGGCAAATGAACAGGCGGGTGACCTGATGTTAAGTGATCACCACCGTCCATAGATACTCGCAACACCAGGGGAGTTGCAAATGCATTGCCAACCTGTCTTTGAGGGGATGGGGCAGGCTGCGAGAGAAGAGAGGAGGGAGGAGGTTTGGGGGGTTGGGAGGTGATCTTCCGACGCTCTCACTGACCGAACAAAATACAACAATGCAAGCACTTCACATCGGTTTTCTGTGGGTCGGGAGTACCCCGGGCAAGCCGAACCATTCATGCTGAAACCAGTAATAGCTTCAGCGTGGCTCTACCATCTAACAAAGTCTTAACAGCTTCACCAGACTACGCGTGAAAGTTTTTATCAAAATCTAAAATCCTTCATTAAGAGCTGAAACCCGCGCCTTCGTCTGCGTCGTTTATTACCTTAACTATATAAATATGACATATTTTATGTACGTAGGAAAAAACTTAAACACCACACTGCTTGTGCGACTTCTCCACGGCAGGAAAACACGTATCACGTACTGCGTCTTTCTTTCTTGAAATTGAAAAATTCTATATTAAATGAAGCTATCCTGAACTAGCTTTGCCCGCGACTTCGTTCACGTGGAATTTAATGCAAAAAACAGTCTTTCGTTTACTGTATCTTAGATACTGTTTATACATTACTAGGGCGCCCGGCGGACGTTGTCCCGCCCTGATGATAACGAAACTTTGACAAATGATCTACCTAAACGTTCCTCATGAATCACTTTACCTACTGATGCAAACCGCGTGAAACTCCGTTCAGTAGTTTTTGAGTTTAACGCGAACAGACAGACTTGGCAGAGGAATTTGTTTTATAACATATAATGATAAGAACCAAGTATTTAAGACTGAAGTTATCAAAGTGTGTGCTGCAGCGCCCTAGTGCGCTGTATAATGTAAAGAGGGGCGCCGTGTGGCACTCACTCCTCTTAATCTTTCTCTTATAGCTTTACTTAGTTGGTCATGTTTATGTTCATAGTGGATGTTTTAATATTTGTGCCTAAACTAATATCATTGTATACTTAGTCTGGCCATAAATACTGTTACAATTAAAAATAAACAAAATATTACATTTGAATTTGGAATCTGTCATTTTTATATGATTATTCATTAAGTTTTCTCATTTTGGCGCAAATACATTGTACAATATTTTGCGATATTAAAATGTTGTGGGGTGATAAAGGGAACCGAATCGCTGTGATTTCATTACACAAAGTAGGTATGTAGCCAAATGCAATATTTAAAACTCTCCATACGCTTGGTATTAGTAAAATGTTTGTGTATCGAGCCATTAATAGGTACAATGAGATCTCCTTTGTTTATGAGATAAATAGATCTGGCTGTCCACGTAGTCTTTGTACGAAAAAGATGGCCATAATTAGTAAAGGAAAGAATTCGAAGAAATCTTGTCCGAAAGCAAAAGATTTTATCTCGGGAAATGAAGACAGCACCTAGAACCATGTCGTGTATTTTAAAAGACGACTTAGGATTGCAGCTTATAAAAGATGTACTGGTCGTTTCTTAACAGATAATTTTAAAAAGAATAGGGTGGTAAAATCGAAACAACTACTGAAGCGGTACGCAAAAAAAAATCGCAGAAAGTGTTTGTTTACGGATGAGTAATTTTTTACAATTGAGCAACATTTTAACAAACG
The DNA here is from genome assembly GCA_015888305.1 of Antheraea pernyi. Taxonomy (NCBI): domain Eukaryota; kingdom Metazoa; phylum Arthropoda; class Insecta; order Lepidoptera; family Saturniidae; genus Antheraea; species Antheraea pernyi. The sequence continues at coordinate 62,835 of MU159238.1, read as the reverse complement.
AAATTACCGTATTTATGCCCAAAGCTCTAAGGAAGCGTCCCAATTAGTCGAGTTAGGCACTATCCGACTTCAGTGATGGTTTGGTGGGGTTATTAGCTATGAAAGAGTGATTGAGCCATACTTTTGTGAGAAAGGTATCAAAACATCGACGCAAGTGTATGAAGATACTATTCTCGCGAAGGTAGTGAAGCGCCTTAACAACACCATGTTCAATAACCAAGAATGGTCCTTCCAGCAAGTTTCGGCACCGGGTCATAAAGCTCGGTCTACGCATTCTTGGTTGGAAACGAACATTTCGGCCTTCATCAGAGCTGAAGACTTGCCGTCGTCTAGTCCTGATCTTAAACCGCTGGATTATGATTTATGGTCATTTGTAGAGAGTACGGCTTGCTCTACACATCATGATAATTTGGAGTCCCTAAAACAATCCGTACGATTGGCAGTGAAGTATTTTCCCATGGAAATAGTGCGTGCTTCTATTGATTACTGGTCTCAACGTTTAAAGGACTGTATTGCAGCCAAAGGAGACCACTTCGAATAAGCTTTTATATTTTAAATTGTTTTATATTTATGTATTAAACTAACATACTGTAAAAGTAATAAATGTTATTTGCAATAGAAAATATATTTTTTATTTGTTTCAGTATTTATGGCATAACTAGGTATAGACTGTATTTATTTCGACTAGCTCTAGCTCGATTCAATTGAATCCGAGTAAGCCCGTCCACTAAAATTCATTACACAAATGCCTAAAACGTGTTCACTGTAAAAACAGAAACCTTACAATTTAAAACTCGCTTGTCGCTTTTCATTCACACCAGACGCGAAACGTTAACGCTGTAACGCCGAACACTTTGGTTAAATTTTAACTAAATTACTAACATAAATATTTACACATATATACCTCAAAGCTCTAAAAGGGACGGACGGACAATTTATTTACCTAATTGCGATCATAATTATCTTTGGGTACATTTTTATTATTCAAAAAAAAATGTCGTGAACCTAATTATTTATTCTTTAATTCATATCATTTGCCTATTTTATATTTATCTATTAGTTTGTATTTTATAATTACCCGAAAAAAATCCTGCAACGTCACATACTTCTCTATTTATTTATTACTATACTTGCAATAACATTTAGTTGATTGTAATGTATAATATCTAATATGTAAATGAATGAATGAATAAATTCTTTATTGCACTTTTGATTTGTACACTGGCGAGCTTAATGCCATAAGGCATTTTCTTCCAGCTAACCAGCGGTATTTATGTTAAGCAAAAACTTTTACACATGTAATGTATAAATTGTGTTAGTATATACATACTTATCTACTTGTCAGTATATATAGGAGTATTTTATTTATAAGTATTATTAATAAAAATATAATTAACTAGCTGAGCCGTACCCACTTCGTTGGACGGTAAACATTTATAGAAATTACCTTTTGTGACTTAAATATAAAAGTTAGACAAATGCTGTCGGTGACTTTTTTCTAGGCATTATCAAGCTTTACAACTTTTCTCTAGAACTAAATCATATATCTCTCATCGTTAAGGCAACGTTTGTAAGAAACGTTTCCGTTCGAACGTTTTTTCACTGACTTTGCAAATCCGACTACCACAAAAATGTCTTTTCAGTTTTCGGGTTAATATATAGCCTGTGAGACTAACAAATAACGTGGCTTTCTATTGGTAAAAGAATTTTCAAAATCGGTTTACTAGTTCCTTAGAATACCACCTACAACCTCACAAACTCGCAAACTTTACCTCTTTATAATATTAGTATAGATTATAATAAAATTAAGTTTCGCTATTCAATTGTCTTGAAAATCGACTTCTCTAAGAATTTAACTTTTCGACTGCTTTTGATCTGTCTTCAGCAAAGTTCTCTTCCTATTTATTCTTCGAATGATTGTCGGATGGAGTTTGGAATTAACTCATTCTAGTTACAATTAGGAATATAATACTATACAAGATTAAGTTTCTGTATTTGTCTGTCAGCTTATTATCGAAATATTAATTACCTATCTCTCAAGTTGGACCAAATCTAGACATATAATAAAAAAGTAAATTTAACGTGTTTTAGTTTTTTTGTAAATTGTTACAGATGTTTTGGAATAAGTAATAAAATACATTTTAATCATTTTTAGATATATCCGTTTGTTGGTTTGAACACGCATCACTGCTAAAGTACTGCGTTCACGATAAAACCTTACCTCAACACATAAATATCGGTTGAGTATTTTCGGAGGTCATCGTAGACAAACGTCATGACACTGGATTTTTATATATTTAGATATATAAATACTATAAAATAAAGTCGCTTTTCGTGTCCCTTTGGCTGTTACCGTATTTCTACTAGACTATACAATGGATTTTGATACAGTTTTCATTTCGTAATTATAACTGAAAGGATTAATTAATATAGTTTAATTCAACATAACTGCCGATTTCCAATTTTCAACCATCAGCTACTATATCCGCGTTGAGTTATAAAAGTTAAACAATAAGTATAAACCTAGCGCCATCTATTGGTGAATTAAAGTGAAATAGACAACTGAAATATCTTCTCTATGAAAGGGTGTGCTAACTGTCATGACAATCGGTCAATTCGTGTGATAGAACTGACTTTTACCGACCCTACCGATGAAATAACGGCAGTGAACGATCAGAACCAGCCTGTCTCTCCAAACAGAGCGTGCTCACGCCCACGCCCACGTAACCACAGATCACGCCGCCGTGGTCAGGGGTAAATTTCGCTCCCGCACACCAGACTAGGCCCCCCTCGGCAGCAGCTCAAGCCTAGGTCCGTTCCCTCGGCGTGGAGCCCTTGAGTACGCTGCTCGCGCGATACACTCACACAAAATCTTACATCACTCCGACAACATTACACATATCACCTCTACACACGTGCACACATACACGCTTACACAGGCAAGGGTAGAAGGGTAGAAGGGTTTTATTTTTTTTTCCTTATCAAACTGAAATAGTTTAGAATATTATCCGATACGAAATATATATAAGAGTTGTTGAGGTATGTATGCTTGATACACATATATGTTTCAACAACTCATATATGTATGAACAGTTAAATATAATATAGTTATAGTATAAATATAAATAATTTATGTATTAAAATATTATAAAAATAATCAATTAAACATCATCAATGAACTAAAAATCAATTAACTTTAATTCGTTTTTATTACCTCATGACAAATAGAATAAAATGGCATGAAATGGGACATAAATCTTGTTAATACCTTCTATACATTTAATAAGAATGTAAACGTGTTTGTACTTTTTAGATTTTCTTGTAAAAAATTGTTGTAGGAATAAGTAATAGAATACATTTCAATCATTTTTAGAAATGTCTGTATGTTTGTATGAACACGCATTGCTGCTAAAGCATATACATAATCGTAAAGCATACCCTCGGGAGTAACTTAGTCTTTGTTTTATTAAAATCAGTGCACTCTATAATAAGTTATTGTAATTTAAATGACGGCTCGAGATAAGTACGAGAGAAAAGCAGATAAGTAAATGAGCTTAATACATTTAGAAGATTTTACTAGTCACTATTTTTTACACTAGGTTCTACGCGGACGGAGTCGCGGGCACAGCTAGTTTACAATATAAGCTTTAATCTCTTTACTGAAATAAACAAGCACTCTCTTAAATAACATTACAAATATTGTGTATTTCTCACGTGAATTATATTCATAAAACGGACAATATTTACACAAACTTCGAATTATATCAAGTTAATCCTCTTACTGACATCCAATCAGGCTTAAATCTGTACGGACGTGTATCTGATTATTACGTAATACCCGACAAATTGACGGAGACTAGAAAATATTACAACGTTAATAAGTTTAACCGCCTTCGTGAGTCAGCAGCAGTATTGATTACCGGAGTCATTTTCTTCCAGTACGCGCCGCGGAAGCGTTTGCCAGTGAGGTACTGAGACTCCTTCCCGATCACATCATAGCTCTATTGGTCTGCATCTTTAATGCGGCCATGTCCCAGAGCCACTTTCCAACCGCCTGAAAGAAGGCCGTAGTGAAAGGCATACACAAACACGGCAAAAAAGCTATGCTTCCCGATAGCTATCGCCCGATTAGCCTGTTAGATACATTAGGTAAATTATACGAGCGGCTCCTTCTGTTGTCTTTTGGCCTCATTTAAAACCAAATTATAGCAACATTATCGTAATTACTCTTGAAATTATTTCATTCTTATAACTGTTATTTTTGCTTTTGTTTTGTTATTAGTGTTTTTTTAATTTTTTAGTTGAGTATTTTATTTTTAGAAGGTAGATTTTAATTTTTAGTTATTTTTCTTTTATATTTCTTTAATACGCACCGTTTCAATAGTGTAAGTTGTGTTTTATTATATTTATATTATTTATTATTATTTAAGCTATTCAACAATTTTATATAATTATCCTTATTTATATATCTCTAATGTGGTTACTAATGTGTTTCGACATGTAGATCAGCGACATCTTGCCTTTCATAGGCCGAACTATGAAGTCAAAGAATATACTATCTATTCATAATTCTGCAAAGTAAATATAATAACGATCAAACTAATGATTCCATTCTATATAATAATATCAATTCTTATTTACGTCTTATTGAAATCTATATAATAATAATAATTCTTAGTTATGTATCTTTAATATGGTGGCGCTAGTGTCAATGTGTCTCTTTAATATGGTGGCGCTAGTATCAATGTTCCGGTCGTATCGTAGTCTCGTCTCCTGAATGTGATGCAGCGGCACCGGAGGTGGTTGATAACAAGATATAAATTCTAAGGCTATGTAATCTTCAACGTACTTTTTATATAATTCAACGATATATACACACAAGGACGATTGTATTTTTGGCGCCTACTTCACGCGGCTGCGTAATCCCTATACGCTTTTCGCTTTTTACATACCAAATTAATTCCCACGGCTTCGTTTGTACGGACAGCACTCAAATAAAGCCTTTATACGTTTCAATAAATGAATATTGCTATAATAAGTAAAAAGTATTTTTACATATTTTGTTAAAAGAATTTAATTATAACAAGTTATACCCAGGGATGGTTCTATTAATGTTTATAAATGAGGAAGCTTGCGAGGAATGGGTGGATGTTCGTCGATACTTGAAGTATAAATTACTTTTTTTGTATATTATACAAACGAACATGCGGGTTACCTGATGGTAAGTGATCGCCGCCATCCATAGACACTAGCAACACCAGGAGAGTCGCAAGTGCGTTGCCAGCCCGTGTTTGGGGGCAGGGGAAAGGGAAGGGGAAGTGGCCCTCCGGCGCTCTCACTTACCGAACGAAACGCAACAATGCAAGCACTGTTACTTCACGTGGGTGTTTCTGTGTGTCGGGTGGTAGTACCGCGGGCGAGCTGACCCATTCATGCTGAAACCAGTTATAGCTTTAACATGGCTCTACCATCTACTGAACAGTTTTTGACGAAACTTGACTATAATATAACCTATATTACATACTGGCGGGTAAGGCAGACGTCCCGCCCTCATTAAAAAAAAATCCTTGACAAATTTATATACCAAAACGTTCCTCATGAAACACTTTATCCACTGGTGAAAACCGCTTGACAATCCGTTCAGTAGTTGATGATATGATATATGATAATGATGATAACGATACTCGTACATTTGAATAACATATAAGCTATTTATAAAGACACTGTTTAAGTTGACTATAAATAACGACAAGTATTAAGTGAGCTGGAGCAAATCCTTCCTGACGAATTCAAAAGTATTATGCAAGTTTAGATTATTTCGTATAATCTAAATTAAATCAAAATATATATTAAAAGGAAAAAATATATTAATGTTATTTGCTTTTTTTGCCGACGCTTCTCAAAGTCTTAGCTTTAAGCGGGGATAGCTTTAATTGTTTGGAAGCGAGGCAGCGTCGGATTAACCATAAAAAGAACAACAACATCGTGATCTTCCTGCATTATTTACGTACCGCGAACGTTAAAATGTTTATACTGGGCATTTTAATTTAAAATTTTCTTTGACGGAGCCTTTCGAGATTATCCTATTAATGTTATAAATGTGACTGGTTTGTCGGTTTGGATGTCTGTTGACAGAGTGACATCGGTATCTCTGATTTTTTTTCTCTCTCAATACTAAGATATTATATTCCTTTATTAAAGTGAAACTTTTATTACATCGTCTCAAACTTTTTCGTCAATCAAAATCAAAAGCACTCATGAACGTCAAAACTACCACCGGTTCGGAAAACAACCCAGTCATCGAGATGAACCGGCAACAAACTCGATCTGACTTATCTTTTTAACAAATATATATAATATTTAGAATAATAATATATTCTATATAATAGTAAATGTCACAAACGTTTTTAATGGACGCACAGAGATGAGTTAATTCCAGACATCACCATAATACAGAGTCAAATAACACAAGATTATGTATAAAATATAAAATCCACTACATGACAGGCTAAGGCTAAGCATTCAAAAAGATATAGCTTTATTTCTCTGTTGTCTTTTGGCCTCATTTAAAACCAAATTATAGCAACATTATCGTAATTACTCTTGAAATTATTTCATTCTTATAACTGTTATTTTTGCTTTTGTTTTGTTATTAGTGTTTTTTTAATTTTTTAGTTGAGTATTTTATTTTTAGAAGGTAGATTTTAATTTTTAGTTATTTTTCTTTTATATTTCTTTAATACGCACCGTTTCAATAGTGTAAGTTGTGTTTACGTCCAGAAGAAGTTTATTTATAAACATTATAATAACAAATTAATTAAACAAAGTTTCGTAGACCTAATAAAAAAAAGATCCCGCCAAGAACTCAGTTTTTTAGTTGGTCTAAGTAAAATATCTTCAAAACTGATTTAGAACCTTTAGAATCGCTTCAGTCCACGATGACAATACATGAAAGCGTAATAAAAACAAAATAGCGAATTTCAAAATGGACGCTGTAGTTGGCGAAAATGCATCCGATTAAAGCTTTAGTGCATTAGATTAAAATCGTGTTTTTAAAATTAACTTTTTAATATTAATTTATTTTATTTTAATTAATTCTCTTTATTGTTACTGATTTCGATTTTCAAATTGAATACAAACTTGCGAGATCGCAGGAAAATAGTTATTTAACATTATAAATTAATCTGAACTATTTGGGGTTGATTTTATTAGGACATCTTTATTGTTGTACGCTTGAGTGGTATTTTACGAGAGGTAAGTATCTAGAGGTCTGTTATCCTCCTATAAATCGTATATATACAGTAAAGAGTATGCGAAGATATAGTTACATCTTTCAGAGTATTTACTTTCGCTGTCTGCTCCTTATTTTAAGGCCCTTTTTCTCCAAAACAGCTTCCGTAGTTATCGACGAATAAGTAATAAAATACATTTCAATCATTTTTAAAAATGTTTGTCTGTCTGTTTGTATAAACACGTATCACTGCAAAAGTACTATGTTCACGATCAAACCACACTAAGAAAATCATAAAGCATATTCTCTAGTAAAATTTAGTCTTGGTTTCATTAAAATCGGCTTAATCTATCAAAAGGTTATTGTAATTTTAATGTCGACGCTACTTAATTACGAGAGAAAAGTAGATACGTTAACGGACTTAATACATTCAGATGACTTTATTACTCACTGTTTTGTACATTAGGTTCCACGAGGACGAAGTCGCGGGCATAGCTAATACAAAATATAAATATTAGATATAGACGGGCTGCTATATACTACCCGTCGCTCGTCAGACTTAAGCCGTGCAAGCGTAATACGTAGCATTTAATGTAGAGAAATCATTAGTTTATCTCGTGCCAAAAAATTCCACTCAACGCGCGTAAAGAGGTTTTCACTTCAAAAAACCGATGACAATTCTAACTTAGACAGTCTATTGAATTCATAGAGCGAAAAGCGAAATACATAAGCGAACAGAACAGAAATGGTGGTAGAGCCACTCTGAAACTATTACTGGTTTCAGCATGAATGGGTCGGCTCGCCCGGGGTAGTACCACCCTCTCATAGAAAACCGACGTGAAGTAACAGTGCTTGCATTGTTGCGTTTCGATCGGTCAGTGAGAGCGCCGGAGGCCCACCTCCCCTCCCCTCTCCTCCTCTCCCTCTCCCTCCCTCAAAGGGTGGCAACGCACTTGCGACTCCTCTGGTGTTGTTAGCGTTCATGGACAGTGGTGATCACCTAACAGCAGGTGACCGAACTGTTCGTTTGACACTTATGACATAAAAAAAAGAACTAAGAATCTGCAACTGAGAATATCTACAATAGTAAATTTCCCCTACATTTGTCTTAGTGTACCTACCTATAAAGTCTCTTACTATAACCAGTATTTTTTACCCAAGGGCGTAATATTAGGATTAAAACCCACATAAACAATTATTTATGTTTCAAACGTGGCTTCTTGTACAATCACCGCCTTTGCAACAATTTCTCCAACAAAGCAACAGTGTTCCTTCCTACACGCTAAAAATATTATAATTAGCGATGATTTATTGATGATTTAATTATTTCATAAAATAGTTTCTTTTATAAATCATAATACGCTTTCGAAATTATTAATAAATTGTCCAAAACATCGTTTATCTGACAAACTATACAATTAGTTACTATAGCACTAAACTTCATCCGCGATTTTACTGGTACAGTAATTGTAATAAGAGTATTTTAGAACACATGAACAACCAAATTACCTTTTTTTTAGCAAAATAAACTTATTCGTATTTCATACTAGCAGGCCCGGCTGACGTTGTTCCGCCCTGATTATAAAAAAATCCTTGACTAATTATATACCAAAACCTTCCTCAACGTTCCTCATGAATCACTTTATCCACTGGTGAAACCGGAATATTGTCATTAGCGCCACCATATTAGAGATACATATTTTAATACTAGCGCCACCATATTAGAGAGACACATTAATACTAGTGCCACCATATTAGAGAGATACATTGACACTAGCGCCACTATATTAAAGATACATAAATACCAAATATTATAATTATATAGATTTCAATAAGACATAAATAAGAATTGATATTATTATATAGAATTGATTTATTTCTTGCATAACATTAGTTTGATGATTATCATTATTTTTGTGTCACTTAAATTATTTTGCAGAATTATGAATAAATAGTGGTGGCGCCTTTGCGTTCTCGACGCCACTGAGGGGATTTTCTATTCTATTATCAGTGGACTGTATTTTGCGGGGGTGCTAATTTTTATACTAAACTATTATGATCAGATACGACGGAGACAGGACTAGGAAGGAAACTTGGCACATACCTTGTGGCGTTGTGGTTTCCACGTGGCTAGCCGGCTAGATGATTATTCTCGATGTACTCCACAGTTTTCTCCGTCATGACACTGACGGACACTAGAGTATAGATTTATAGAATGTCATACCACAATTATTGTTTATAAAAGTATCGGCACGCACTATATGCGGAGCGATGCCTTTTTATTCTAACTAACTCGACCAGGTGAAAATTAAACGGTTTTTGCACGCGGCGCGGTAACTACTATGGCGTGTTCGACGCGCTACGAGTCTTGTATGCATGTATGTGCCACAGGAAAGGGTAATTAGGCGTGGTTGGAAAGTGTCGCGATCTGGTCACCATATTCCATTAAATTTAAAATATAAAAAGCGGCGCAACCAAATAGTAATTGCTTTGACTTCCATAGTTCGACCTATAAAAGGCAAGATGTCGCTGATCTACATGTCGAAACACATTAGTAAACATGTTAGAAATACATAAATAAGAAAATTATATAAAATTGTTGTATACCTTAAATAGCATTAATTTGTTCATGATTTATTATTTTTGTGTTACTTAAATTATTTTGCGGAATTATGTGGAAATAGTAATTGCTTTGATTTACATAGATTGGCCTATAAAAGGCAAAATGTCGGTAATATCTACGCATTTTTATGTACAATATATTGTAAGGCGAAACTCTGTCCAAATAAATAGTGACAGTACCTTCGAAGTGTTTATTGGCAACCCTTTTTGTTCAGCGTCCTTCGTCGAGACGACGAGAGAAGCAACGTTCATTATGCAATCCATGTCTTGGCAGGTAACCCCGCGCCGGTCAGAGGGACCGGCGTTGCCCGGGGTACAGCACGTGGTGGTTCCCGACATCGCACCTCTTTATTAGCATCCCTTTTTTTTTTTAACGTGGGGAAATCCCTTATGGATACGCCACCCTCCCGGGGGAGAGGGTGGGTTATGTCCGAGTCGCACGGACTAAAACCCCACGGTGTACGTCTGCCGCTATAGTTGGGGCGGCACGAGATCTCTATAGACTTCATCGTGCCGCCCCAGCGGTTGGCCCAGTAGCGAAAGCGCCGCCGCCGGGCCCCGTCTTGTTAGGAGACAGCCGGGTACACACCGGCCGTCTCCTCCTTCCGCCGGACCTGTGCAATGGGAAGATGGGTCCCCCGACCCATCCTCCCCGGTCCAGCTATGGTGGGAGGAGGCGATCAAACTGCCGCCTCCTCCTGCCTGTCCTCCGTTGGCGGAGAGGGTCACTTTGAGGATCTTGCTCACGAACCTTCTCCGCTGCCTCCTTCTGCCAGACGACTTCCTCGCAGAAGACGGCCATTGCGTTCCATACTGCCTCACTGCCGAGCATGGCCGCAACCACGCTCGGCAGTGACAGATCTTGCCCTACCGCCGCAGCCAGAGTGCGACGTTGCTCCTCCCAAACATCCCTGACCGAATTCACTCTAACGTATTCTGTAACACTTGTCTGTTACTATGAGTGTACGATTCGTTACATTTGTAAAGAATTCTAGATTGTTCTTCATATCACAACAATATTGATCAAGGATGAAAAGTATTTAGAAAAGTCGGTACTGTATTAATAAAAAAAAGTGAATTCAGTCCTAAGGACTGCCGAAGGAAGTGAAAACTTAATACAAAGAAATAATTATGCTCTCTTTTGAACTTTGAAATGAATTTTAGTATGAATTATTTAAATTTCATAATTTGTATATCGATATTCCTAACATTAGTCTCGTTTTTACATCTATTGGCACTCCAAATAATAATTATATACATTTTTATACAGTTTATTAATTAATCCAACATATCAATGTTCAACCTATCAAGGATGCATAATCTCAATATAAAGCATCAAGATCAGACGTACACAAGCCGCTATACCACGCGTCGCTAGTCTGACACAAGCCGTGCAAGCGGAACACGCTCAGTCACGCTTTACTAGGATGTCATAACGCGAAACCATAAGTGTACGGCCTGAGTGCATCTGCGTTCGGCGGTGCGTCCAGGGGGGCGTCCAACCCCCAAGAGCGACGCTCGCGCGCCACTCAGGACACTCACGTATTGACATACGTTTGAAACGAACGCCGGACGCGACGCTACGCTCGACGCTCGATTACAGCGACCACTCCACGTTATTTTCACTTCTCAGAATCGGATTTGTATGGAAAAGGCTCCTCTTTTTTTGGTTTATCAATCAACTCTCTAGATGGCACTGTTATATATATTTTTGGCAAGTTTGATAACAAAAGATGGTGGATGACAATTAATTTTGACATTTCAAACTGACAACTTTCAAATATTTGTTTTCATTCACTTTGTTTACGTATCTGTTACGAGAATGTGCTCCCTTAAATTTTCTTGCCTCGCACAAACAATTTTATCTATCTCCGGATCTACTTATAAACATTGACTCCTGCATATACATACTTGGATTTAGATTTGCCTTACGATGAATATATTCATTACAAATTAAAAAATATTCAAAAACTTGTATACGATTTACGCAGTACCGCTGTATGCATACATACATAGCTATAAATGTACAATTATAACCAACAGATATTAGTTCGAAACTAGTATTATAGAGGCGGATATGATATATGATTGGAAAGAATGAGTGCGACCTCTATTTATATAATGTACTCTGTGGTCCACTCTGGACGTACACTTACTCTATCTCCTGCCAAAAAGACCGCTTAATGCGTCTAAACAACTTTTCACCTCAAAAATATTATCATAAAATTAAGTAATTCAAAATTGCAAAAAATATATTCTTCAGAGGTTATTTCTTCATATGCTTGGAATTCCACATCAAATGATTTATTGATTACTAAGACATAAACATATGTTCTCATAAGATCATTTATTATATTTAGTTGTTTTACAAAATGAGAGCCCGAGGCATCTGGTTTAAACGATTTGATGAAATCAATATAAATTAAGTAATCTGCACATATAGATAAAATCGTAGTGTCTGGTTATTTGTCCAGGCTTATCTTGAATATGGCTGAACCAATTATGATGAAACATTTACTATTCCAGAGAGCACTTTTCACAGTATATTATTTCCTAGATGTATATAACATTTAATTCTTCCTCATTTATCTTTGACTATCTTCCTCATGAATCACTTTATCTACTGGTAAAAACCGCATGAAAATCCGTTCTGTAGTTTTTGAGTTTATCGCGAACAGACAGACAGGCGCGGTAGGGAACTTTGTTTTATACTATGTATAGTAATTATGAAACTAGCAAGCCGGGCTTCGCATTGCCGCTATGAACTGTATGTAGGAAGTTCTAAGTGTCTCAACTTTTTTTTATATATCTAGAGGTGACAAACGAACAGGTGGGTCACCTGTTCTTAAATGATCACCACCGTCCATAGACACTAGCAACACCAGGGGAGTCGTAAGTGTGTTGTCAGCCTGTGTATGGGGGAAGGGAGGGGGGAATGGGGGAAGGGGAAGGAAGGTGATCCTCCGGCGCTCTCACTGACCGAATGAAACGATACTTCACATCGGTTTTCTGTGAGCCGACCCATTCATGCTGAAACTAGTAATAGCTACAGCGTGGCTATTATAGTGGCCGTTACTTTGCACTTCCGGCTGGAATTGATTGACCACTATTACGTCTCACTGCAACAAAAAAGCGTTCGAAAATTCTTTACGAACCGTATTAAGATCAATTACGTAGTTCAGAAGAACGAAAAGAACACACAAACAGACACAATTTTTCTTTTTTTATAGTAGCACGGGAAAATGACTGCACTACGCTTGATGGTAAGCAGAGTACAGTCCAAAAACAATGGCGACCACAGAGTGACACACTATCCATCGCTGGTCACCGCTGTCATGCCGGCCTGCAAAAAGCTGGATATGCACAGGCCGATCCCGAAACGCGACCCGCAGAAGCGAAACACTATGATGGGCTTTTTCGCCGTATACATAGTGGTTGCGACCCAGTCAGGCAAAATCCGCGTGAGCGACACATTTTATAAAATTTATATATATATAGATTGTAATAAAGTGGATTGCAATGAAGGATATTAAAAAAAAACAAGAAATTGTGCCTAACACAGAAACGACATAGCGTTTATACAAAAAAATGTTTATCCATCGTGAATAAATCAGTCCAAATCAGTGACGTATACCCATATTGTTTACGTTTGCTCAGCAAATCCTCGTGAAGTATTTACGGTATCCGTCCGCCGGGACCTTTCCGTTTTGATAAAAAGGGTTTTGATCCAAATAAGTTAAAGCAGTAAGTTATCTAACTTATATAAATGTATCGAGGAATCGTCCGGTTACGCATCTGTGTCTTAAGGCGGTCTCTAGACGGTCGAGAGTTCTTGACGTGCGTTCACACGTTTGACAAGCATGCTTTAACGTTATTTTTTCACTTCAAGCAATTTAATTCGGAAATTCCAATTCGACTTTAAACTGTTACAAATTCTATTTTTCACATATTAACCGTATTTTTTTAAGTTGTTACGAGACGTTTTTATATGTGGTAGAGCTACGCTGAAGCTATTATTGGTTTCAGCATGAATGGATCGGTCCTCCCGGGGTAGTACCACCCTCTCACAGAAAACCGTCGTGAAGTAACAGTTCTTGCCATTGTTGCGTTTCGTTCGGTCAGTGAGAGCACCAGAAGGCCTCCTTCCCACTCCCCCTCTCCTTGGAAACTTGGCAACGCACTTGCAACTCCCCTGGTGTTACAAGTATCTATGGACGGTGATGATCACTTAAAATCAGGTGACCCACCTGTTCGTTTGCCTCCTTTAATATATAAAAAAGAAACTGTTGAGTTATTATCACGCTTTTATTAGCTTCACCTGTATGTATGTATGTAACCGACCCCTTTGAGCTCGATTTTGTCCTACTTTGAACGATCAGATTTCATTCAAACTTTGCACACCTGTCAAAGGTCGATGACAATGCAAATTTCTGAAAAAAAATGTAACTAAAAAATGAAAAATAAATAATAGTTAAACTAAAAAAACACGCTTTCATAAAAAATCCATCTAAAAAACAGAAAATAAAATTTATTAAATTTTATTGATAAATTGATAATGATAAAAATACTGATACCAGGAGGTCATTATCATTTTTTTGTCACTTTTTACAAAAATATACATTTATTTCTAATTTACACTATTCTTAATCTAAATTTATTAAATTTTATTGTCTGTTTTTTATATGGATTTTTTTATGAAAGCGTGTTTTTTTAGTTTAACTATTATTTATTTTTCATTTTTTAGTTACATTTTTTTTCAGAAATTTGCATTGTCATCGACCTTTGATAGGTGTGCAAAGTTTGAATGAAATCTGATCGTTCAAAGTAGGACAAAATCGAGCTCAAAGGGGTCGATTACATACATACATACAGGTGAAGCTAATAAAAGCGTGATAA
>MU159238.1:30073-46208 GCA_015888305.1 Antheraea pernyi | reverse complement strand
GTTTTCCGAACCGGTAGTAGTCTTTGACGTTCATAAGTGCCTTATTAGGGCCTAAACTGAATAAAGTATTTTTGATTTTGATTTTGAAAGAACAGTAGATAGATAGTTTAACAAATGTTCGACGTGATTATTTAAATTGTCATAACTTTTTTATTTACGAACCGATTGACATGAAACAAACACTAAATATTAAGTGAACCTTACCACGATATATCAGTGAAAACCACATCTAAATCGGATAAGGCGTTTCTGAGATTAGCGTGCACAAACGCACAGACAAACAGACAAAAATTCTAAAAATCATTGTTTTAGGTTCTATTGCATTTATAAAAACCCCTAATAATAGTTTTTCTCATATATACTTAATGTACAGATAGCGGTTAGTTACATCTTTATTATATGTATAGATTTACACTATTCTTCCAAATTTTATTAAATTTTATTTTCTGTTTTTAGTTGGATTTTTTATGAAAGCGTGTTTTTTTAGTTTTTTTAAACTATTATTTATTTTTAGCTTGAGATAAAATTTGCGCGCGTCGTTGTAACACACCATGATGTTAGCTAAAAGTAAAGTACTGTAAAGGGACTCGTGACAGATCGGAAGCGTTCTATTACTGTTCGCATTACGCTTCGTGCAGGATCAGTTATACGCACTACAGTAGCTTTTTTTTCGTGGGAGAATCCTCTTGGAGTTCTGCACCTAGCTGGGCAGCACAGGTGAGAACGGCAGATTTCTACTGACTAAACCCCCTAGGTGTTCTTGCACCATGTAGCCGGGTGAGCAGGGTCACTTAACATCAGGTGACCCACCTGTTCGTTTGCATACATTTAAAAAAAACGAAAAATCCGAAATACATTAAAATGTATCTCACTGGTTTAATACTTGGATTTCATAATTCGACTTGTAGATTTCTATAATTACTGCGAAACGCTATCTTTGATTATCTTTGATATCGCATTTACTCAATATATAGATATCTATTCTTAAATCGTAATTATAGCAAGATTTATCACACGCGAAATAGAATCAGTGTTTAGCATGCTAAGTAATAATCGCATTTATTCTCATATTTACCAAGGATACTCCCAGTCGTTCACATAATCTTACATCTGGAGGAAGAACGCACGAGTTTAAGATACTAAGAAAATACATAATATGTGATTACCGTTCCATATTATTAATTAATATTGCAGTTAGATGTGTAGTATGTGAATAAACCCGTGTTAAATTATATGTTAGCTTTAATACTTATCTCCATAGCAAAATTTGAGGGCGACTCCTAGTTTCATCTTATCTATACATCTATCTATACATACTAGTGGGCGCCCGGTGGTCGACTTTCGACCATAGTTCATTGATTTTTTAAAGTTTGAACTTTATTAGGCTTCTTTTGTCAACTTACTTCTATAATCAAAGGTTTTTATCATGGTTACTCAGTTATTATAATAATAGTTGTATGATGTAATATCATTGTTGAATGTAGAATGAAAAAGGGTAATTGGAATGTAAGAGTAAAATAATACATACAGTCGAGCATAGCAACCTCCTTCACAACCTTTTTTGAAGTCCTTTATTGACAGATGTCAAAATGTCTTTTTTATTTACATGTGTATATATGTTATGTAAAATTGAAGCAGTAGTGTGAGTAATGCATATATTAATTAATTAAATGTACTTCTAATGCATTTTATATAAAATAAATAGCTTTCTGCACTTCTCCTCCATATAAACTTTAACTAGATGCCAAGTTTCACGTTCATCCGTTCACGCAATTCCTTTAAAAAGGGGTACAAAGTTTAGGCTTCACGTATTAATATATATGATGATAATAAGAATGTAAATCTAACGTGTCTCAACTTTTTTGATTTTCACCAAGAAAATTGTTGTAGGTGTCTGTAGTAATAAAATACATTTCAATCAGTTTTAGAAATGTCTGTCTGTCTGTTTGTCTGTTTGTATGAACACGCGTCACTGCTAAAGTACTGGGTTCACGATAAAACCTCACCAAGAAAGTCATAAAGCATATCTTCGAGAATAACTTAGTCTTTGTTTCGTTAAAATTGGTCCACTCTATCAAAGGTTATGGTCATTTTAATGACGAATGACGGGAACTAAGTCCTAGAGAAAGGTAGATAGATAAGTAAATGGATTTTATACATTCAGAAGATTGTATTACTGTTTCCTTACATTAGGTTCGACGTGGACGGAGTCGCGGGCACAGTTAGTCATCTTATAAGAATGTAAATCTAAAGTGTCTTTACTTTTTCGATTTTTGTAAAAAATATTGTTACAGATGTCTAGGAATAGGTAATACAATACATTTCACTCATTTTTAGAAAAGTTTGTCTCGTCTGTCTGTCTGTTTGTATGAACACGCATCACTGCTAAAGTACTGGGTTCACAATAAA
Source organism: Antheraea pernyi (assembly GCA_015888305.1). Classification (NCBI taxonomy): domain Eukaryota; kingdom Metazoa; phylum Arthropoda; class Insecta; order Lepidoptera; family Saturniidae; genus Antheraea; species Antheraea pernyi. The sequence continues at coordinate 43,799 of MU159238.1, read as the reverse complement.
CCGTCAGCAAGAAAATCATAAAGCATATTGTTCCGTAGTTTTGTTATCTGTAATAATCTATATGTTAGCACAAATCTTTTTGTTTTCATATTACTTTATCGTTTAAAAGGAATGTATCTGTCCACTAGTTTTCGTGAACGCACCTTTAAAAACGTTCGCAAGTGCTGCCCTCTAAGGCAACACAGTTACCTTTGAATCTAGCAACATACAAAACCGCTCTGAGTTATCTGCGCTAATAAACATTGCAAAACCGGTACAGATATCTAACAAACCATTAAAATAAATCAAGTGCCAGTGTAAACTTTGTGTCCTTTATTACAAAACCAGCGATCTAAGCCACGAACCAAGCCGGGGTACCCCGAAGAAGAAGATCTCCTAGTGCGGGTGAGTGGTGGATACAGTCCTCCTAAATTTATTTCCTATACACATATCCTCGAGAGTTGTTTCATTAAAATCGGTCGACTCTATCAAAAGTTACTGTAATTTGAATGACGGCTCGAGGTAAGTACGAGAGGAAAGTAGTACCTAATCTACGAGTATACTAATATTATAAAGCTTATTTGTTTATTTGTGTTGAACATGCTAATCTTAGAATCTACTGGTCTCATTTTAAAAATACTAATAATAATAATAAAACATTTCTGTATCTCACTTCTCAGGTGGCTAATCTAATAATCCACATCACTATTATAATATATCTGGTTAGTTGAAATTCCGTTTAAAAAGGTCGATGCTATAAATTCGGATGCATCGATCGTCGCGTCGCCCGTCTGCAACCGGACGTGAGACCCGGCAGGTGTTGCGACCTATATTTTATTTATGAGTTTCAATCCGGCCGTAGTGATGCGTATAATCACTATCGATAGTCATATATCAATTTTGTTGATAACATAACATACATAACAAGGGTTGTTCGTATTAGGAGAATTTCGTAGGTGGTAGAGCCATGCTGAAGCTATTACTGGTTTCAGCATGAATGGTTCGGCTCGCCCGGGGTACTACCACCCGACCAACAAAAACAACGATGTGAAGTAACAGTGCTTGCATTGTTGCGTTTCGTTCGGTCAGTGACAGCGCCGGAGACCCGCCTACTCCTGCTTTTTCCTCCTTTCCTTTTCCCTCCTCCTCCCACCAAACACAGGCTGGCAACGCACTTGCGACTCCCCTGGTGTTGCTAGTGTCTATGGACGGTGGTGATCACTTAACGTAAGGTGACCCCCCTGTTTGTTTGCCTCTTATAATATAAAAAAGGTAACTAACAAACGAGCTATTGCTAGTATTTGCACTATAGTTATTTTACCTTTCCAGCGTCAATATTAGGTTCTAATACTAGTAATTTACAAAAACTCAGTTTTTTTATATGTAACTTTACAGATGTTTAACACAAGTTAACATATGTTAAATCTGTTTAGTAAGAACGTTAATATTGAAATAATAATATATTGCATTTACGAGTACATTACTATTATAAAACAAAATCCTCTTTCACGTCTGTCTGTCTGTTCGCGGTAAACTCAAACACTACTCAACGGATTTTCATGTGGTTTTCAACAGTAGATAAAATGATTCATGAGGAAGGTTTAGGTATATAACTTATTATTTTTTTATTATCAGAGTGTGACAACGTCCACCGGATTGGTTAATATATGTATATATATATATATAGAATGGAAAATATAAGTTTTTATGTTGGAACAGAAATGTTGGCACTCATAAGAAGGGACGTGGCAAAAATTATACGGTTCGTGCGACATGAGTATGACAAAAATGTATGACGGCACCATCCTGCTAACTCGAGAACAAATAAGGAAGATATTTTTAACAAGGTTTCCCATAGTGGCTTGTAGTAGGAGTTGAAAAAAGGAGTTGATTGGTAAAAATCGTCAGGTAAGAAAAAGCGATATGGACCCTCTCTTTGTGTCTCTGTCCCTCTCTTTCTATTATTTATATTGTTAGTATCGAAATTCGAGCAGAATACAACCGTACATTGTTAGTTGTATAAGCTCAATATCGAACGGGTTGTTTTATTAAAACTTATATTTAAAATTCACTATTTCATATCCAATTTTAAATAAATGAATTTTTTTCTAAAAATATTAAATTAAACTTCTTGGTTTGATTGTGTACTAGTTTGTAACATTGAAAAAGTAAAAGAGATGACAAAAAGAAAAGGAAAAACATTGCGTTTATTAATGTGTATACGTGGAAGAAGTAAAGTTTTATGAAACTCTCGTTTTTTCAAAATATCTGAAATTATGCATATATAAGAATCCTCATGAACTATATACTATACGAAGTCCCGTAGTATAAATACTCAACTATACATCTACTCATATAGGTATACTACTAAACCTATACTTACCCATACATACCCAGACAGACACTTATACATACTTAAACATATACACAAATACATGCCTACGTTACGTTTGAAGCTTAACGCGTAACGAAATATTTTCCCATCCATGCCAAAAGAAGTTTCACTTTAAAAATGTACGGGTTACAGAATAAAAGGCAGTCACATGAATGGAGATAATCAGTATATCCTGACTGCATACGTTTTTTATCTTCATGTTGGCAACAGTGATTAAGCTCATCTGCCAGCGTTTTATTCGCTAACTAGCTATGCTCGCGACTTTGTCTGCGTGGAACCTTCACAAAACAATGACTAATAAAGTAATCTAAATCTATTAAGCCTCGTTAATTATCTACTTTTCTTTCATACTTATGTCGCGTCATCATTGAAATTACAATAACTTTTGATAGACCGAAGTGATTTTAGTCCAGGCTAGGCCCCCCTCGGCAGCTGCTCAAGCCTAGGTTCGTTCCCTCGGCGTGGAGCCCTTGAGTACGCTGCTCGCGCGATACAGTGACACAAAATCTTACATCAATGCGACAACATTACACATATCACCTCCACACACGTACACGCATACTCGCTTACACATGCAAGTGGAAGGGTTTTATCTTTTTCCCCTTATCAAACTGAAATAGTTTAGAATATTATCCGATACGAAATTTATATAAGGGTTGTTGAGGTATGTATGCTTGGTACACATATATGTTTCAACAACTCATATATGTATGAATAGTTAGCTTAGCTTAGCTCAGATAGGTCGCGAATTGCATGTATCAGGCAACAGCCAAAGCCGAGGTGTGCCGCGCACCCTTGAGCTAGTTGTCAAAAGACAGGCATTTCTAAAAATTATTGAAATTTATTTTATTATTTATTCCTAGAAACCTACAACATTTAGTAAACAAAAGTCGAAAAAACAAATACACGTTATATTTATATTTTTATTATATGTGTAGACGATACATAATAAACTTTCAACTTAGTATATGAAATAAATATTGTATCCAATTTATCGATATCGACTCACGGACATCCCTAACATCATCCCCAATAAGATACTTCTCCAAAGTGTTCGACTGATATCAGTTACCTTTCAGCAATAGCCCGAGGCTTGGGACGTGCCTAAATACTCTCAAAGAACGCGAACCCTAATTGGTTTTGTTAATATTATCCGTTAATTTTTTTTCTCAAGCGGCCGAAGAAGATACGAAATCAATCAACACAGCGATTATATATAGTTTCAAATTGTTGGTTAATGGCATACGCATTGAGGTTTAATTATATGAAATTACTGTTAATAAGGTTACCACCTACTTCATCATCTTCATCAGCCTGTAAGAGACCCACTGCAGGGCTATAGGCCTCTTCCCGAAGGAAGGTATGGGCGTAATCACCACCACGTTTAGGCGATTTCAAAGTCTGAGAAACCCACAGTTCTATGTTTTCCGACATATAGTCTTCCCACAAGAACATTTATCAAGTTCAAGTTTCGTCATGATGTTTTCCTTCACCGTCAGCCGATAGTGATACCAATTTAAATTAGCAAATGTACGCGAATTCCGAAAAATTCGTTGGTACATGCCGCGGTTCGACACTGCCAACATCGAAATTATATTCCGCCGTTCTAATCAGTACACCACCACCTACTTATAACTTCAGAATAACCGAAAATATTTTATTATTAAGTACTGGCCATATATACCAGTATTAGCTATCACCCACGGCTCCGCACGCGTCCCTTTAAAAGTAATGTAAAATTATGAGTTTGTGAGTAGGTGTGGAAGTGTTACAGAAATGCTCTTTCAAAAACATTTGTAAGTACGACACGCACGCCATTTTAACATGTAACGTTGTACATTAGATATGTGAATACTAACAGTCTGTTTAATGGGATGGAAGCTATCATCAGCAACATACTTGGAACTTTAACCTGACTGTATAACACCCTCAGTCAGTCAAACGATTTTCTGTTCCACAGGAAAAACAAATTTCGAACTGAATACACTATTGGCCTAACAAGGCCTTAACAGCTTCACCGGGCTACCACGAGAAATTGTATTATGGTACTCTTAAGGTACTGCCTTTATTATCTAACTAACTGTGCCCGCGACTCCGCGTGGAACCTAATATAAAAAAACAGTGACTAATAAAATCTTCCGAATGTATCAACTCCATTTACTTATCTACTTTACCAGACTAGGCCCCCCTCGGCAGCAGCTCAAGCCTAGGTCCGTTCCCTCGGCGTGGAGCCCTTGAGTACGCTGCTCGCGCGATACAGTGACACAAAATCTTACATCACTGCGACAACATTACTCATGTCACCTCCACACACGTGCACGCATACACGCTTACACATGCAAGTGGAAGGGTTTTTCCCCCCCTTATCAAACTGAAATAGTTTAGAATATTATCCGATACAAAATATATATAAGGGTTATTGAGGTATGTATTGGTACACATATATTGGTACACATATCAACAACTCATATATGTATGAATAGTTAGCTTAGCTTAGGTTAGCTCAGATAGGTCGCGAACTGCATGTATCAGGCAACAGCCAAAGCCGAGGTGTGCCGCGCACCCTTGAGCTAGTTGTCAAAATAAAATCGTCTGAGTACCTTAAGCGCTCGCCTTAGTAGTCCGGTGAAGCTGTTAAGACCTTGCTAGGTCAATAGCGTAGGCAGTTCGAAAAAAATAAAAACTTATCTACTTTTCCCTCTTACTTAAATCGCTTCGTCATTAAAATTACAATAACTTTCGATAGAGTGGACCGAATTTAATAATACAATGACTAAGTTATTCTCGAGGATATGCTCTATGATTACGTTACCTAACCCCGTACTTTAGCAGTGGTGCGTGTTCATACAAATAGACAGACAGACAGACACGTCTAAAAATGATTGAAATGTATTTTATTCCTTATACCTAGACACTTGCAACAATTTTATCTACGAAAATGGAAAAGTACGGACACGTTAAATATACATTCCTATTATATATATAGATATTATTAAGACCTTATTAAAAATTAATTGCATTCAATTCAAAATTACTATTAGCTACAATGTTGAATTGTATACAATATGTTATTAATTAAAAATAAAGTATGAGCTGAAGTCTTCAAATTACTATGTATAAATTAAGATATAAAACTCTATCCATAAGCAAGCGCAATACGCATACATTCGGTAATTGATATTTATTTATACAAATTTTACCACCCATAAAAAATGCTAAACGCCTCTATACGCGTCGTGAGCATGTAAAAAAGGCACAAAAATGATTCGTCTGTTATTTATGCAAGTGAACGTCAACTTTATAACAACATTTGTCGACACAAACAAGACATTAAATATTTTTTTACAACTACGTTTATCGCTGTCAACTCTTGCACCCTGTAAACATAAACATTCCGCTGTATTTGCATGTAAATGGGGCATCCGTGGCAACCTTTATTCGAGAATAAGCTTTCTTTGGATACGCATAATTTGTATAAGCTTTGCCTTTCGTTACGAGGGTCTAGGGCGGAGTACGTAGTAGAATATATTGTGTGAAAATTACGAAGTTCCGTGAAGGAACCCGTCGATGATATCCTAGTCTTGGTTTCTGCCACTGTTCAGTAGGTAATATATTACAAATATATTGCCATAACTTTAATGTTCTAACTAAATCTAAATGGGCCCCTTGTTACAAGTTTCCATGGTGTTTTTGTGGCATATCAGAATTCATGTTCTTGTGGTATTATTTCCGATCCACTGCACTTGTGCATACTAACCAAACTATATTATGTAAAACATCATCCATATTACATAATATAGAGCCAAATAATACACGATTATGAATAAAATATAAAATCCACTACATGACATTCCAAGATCCCAAAAATTCGCAACTCCTAGTCTTGTTTGAACACATAATGAGTTCACTACGTCGATAAATCATAATTTAATATCTACTGAGCACATGAAAACACAGGGATTAGATAAAAACATCTAGGGAACTTGGTATTTAAGACAGGTACATATAAAAATGTAGAGCGAAGAATGATAGATGGCGTTCAAATAAAAAATAAATATCAGTGGTTATATCTTATGAAACATTTCTTTTAAGTATATATATGTACGTCGCTACAAACACAAACCAATCAAGCTTTCACGAAATTTGAGAATAAATAATATGGGTATCTATTACCAATCATAAATAATCTAAAGCATTTCGATTATTAGCAGTAATTTAATCAAAGACACACGCAAACACCTTTAATATAAAATCGTGGCTTAAAATGCATGTATAGTGATTGTCAGTGCCTGCCATTTTTAAATATCAATTACTTATTATGGAGTTTTTCCTATATTGGTTAGGCACTTCTAGTTAATTTAAAGTATATATATATAACATATATATAATAATAACTATTTTATTGTATGGAATGTGATTCTAGTATAGAAAACAATTGTTACTAGTTTAAGATGCTTTGCTATCGCCGTTTGACATCTGCCTGTAAACACTACAATTTAAGTCAAATGGTTAGACCTAAAACGCTTATATCCAGTGGCATTTAAAATAAAATATTAATCACATGGTTACCTACCTATTTATTTTTATTTTACAAACATTAAAAATAAATCTAACAAACGAGAGCTGGTTCCGTCAGCAAAGGATGTTATAATATCGACCTATAAAATATCCCTTACACGCTTACAACATTACAAAGTCAATGTTGTTTTATCATGTCATCACCAATACAAAATATTTTGCATTACGAATCCTACATTTAGAGTTATTCCGAATATAGCTATGATATTATAGCTTTGTAGGTATATCATTGAATTACAGTCATAATTACCAGAAATCGTTGGAATTACATACATTTGTTTTTGAAGTTCTTTAGGCACGACCAGGTGGTAACTGGACGACAATACAACGGAAGTCCGTAACGACAATATGGCGTCACGTTTCTTTACCATCCGGTTTTTAAATATTTTGTCAATAAATAGTTTATAAGTAAACAAACAATTAAAAAATAAATAAATTAATAAACAAAATTAAATTGAATAGTAATAAAAATCATACAATATAATTAATTATTTATATACGGGCTCGTGACCGTGCTGCCATCTAGTTTCAATGTAAATAAGTAACAAATTAAATCAAAACTTCATTATCTGTAGTGCCACCTATCAGCTAATTCGGTACTTAAATAACACAGAACATTTTATTAGCAACTCTTTGTTATAAAGTAAATAAAATATAGACATATAATGCCAAAGAAGTTTTAATTCAATTGCGTGTGACGGTTACACGCTCTTATTTTTTTATATGATAACAACAGTACAATATACAATTTTTTTAATGTAATTACAATACAACTGCATTTCTTTTTTACAGATATAGTAGATATTTTAATTATTATTAAATAAATAATTATCAGTAGAATATTATGATTATAATTGGCATCAATGGAATCAAAAATTTTAGTGTAAACTTTTTATACATCATTTCTTATAAGAAAAAACTACTTATTACTTAGAAATTATTCAAAAATTGTTGATTTACCTTAAAAATCAAAATAAATTGGTAATTTAAGCAGCAGTAAATATGTATATTGACTATTATACGTTCATTCCGATATACACATATCTTTGTGAATCATGCAATTTCGATTATATGATTCACAAATGAATATATGTTTGAATAGCTTAGAATAGTTTATATATGTATGAATAGCTTAGAATAGTTTAGCTAGGGCAGATCCGCGATTTCTCAGGTAACAGCCCAAGCTGAGTGCCTTAAGTGCTCGCCTTAGTAGACCGGTGAAGCTGTAGAGGCCTCCAAAAAGGCCAATAGCGTAGTCAGTTTGAGAAAAAAAAATTATAGGTATTATTCTTAGTTGTTACAATAACGTATAGTCGGTCTGGTAAACCAATTAACACTTTGTAGGCACTGCCTGTGACTATTTATCCGGGCAGAGCTTCGCCTTGTAACTGAGTGCCAGAAGCGCTCGCCTTTGTAGTCCGGTGAAGTTATTAAGGTCTTGCTAGGCCAATAGCGTTGTCAGTTCGAGAAAAAAAGAAAAAAAAGCTTTGTATTAACTTTGACATAGGAGTGCGGGTAGATCAACGATTTATGTTTTTTTTTTATTGTTTCTCGTTAAAGTGACTGTACTGTGCCTGATGGTAAGCACTCTCAGTATATAGTATCTTATCTATGGTAAGCACAGTATAATCCAAAAACAATGGCGACCACCGAGAGACATACAATGCATCGTCTGTCACCGCTGTCATGCTGGCCTGCGTAAGTATCTATTCACGTTGCGCTTGAAGGACCCCATGTCATAGGAAGGGGGGAACACATTGGCCGGAAGATTGTTCCACGGCTTCACGGTACGGCAAAGATAACATTGCGAACTTTTTAGGTCATGCCCAGATAGGATTTACCGTAAAACTGTGGCTCCGAAGACTAGCACGCGTAGTACGGTCATGAAAAGGAGAGGAAGGGATCAAATTGAATAAATTGTGAAATTGTTTGAACTGACTACGCTATTGGCCTAGCAAGGCCTTTAACAGCTTCACCAGTAGAAATGTGTAACACTGCGCTCCATCGTCAACTCAGTTCACTGCGCTCGATTTGTTAATTCACTTCTTCAAAACGCATTGGCGCACAGCGCAGGACCGGGAAATTAGAATATCATTTTTATAAATTGCAACTCTATGACATATAAATGGAGTTATACCTAAGTAATCTTTATTTTCTAGATTTTAGAATGAACACAGTCAAGTGTCATCATGCCCGATACTATTAATTTTTTCACTCAATCGATAAGTAAACAATGTGCCAACGCATTTTGCGCGCAGTTTGTGCTAATAACTCGTAAGCGTGGCGTGCAGATGGCGCGTATTTCGTTGCTCACTCGGTGCGTTTTCATCTTGTTGCGCCATGACGTAATTTTGAGTTAACGCAATGAGCCGGCGCAGTTAACTGCGCCTAAGTTAACGGAAGGATTTTCGCTGAGGTACCCATGTCTATTCACCAGACTATATAGATCAACGTCATCTTGCCTCTTCTACGCCAAACTATGGAAGTCAAATTAATTACTATTTACTCATATTTCCCCAAAATAATGACATTATTGTTTATGACAATAAATTAAAGGCTTTCATTTGTATTATGTATTTATTGGTTGTATTTTTTTATTAACAGCGTCAATATCGTCATAACACGGAAACCTATGCTTCTGCGAGCAAATATATAAAATAATGAAAATTTGCTGTTAAGATAAATTTTATGTTACTTGGCACCTTTTTATTTAATTAGGTACTCTTTTTTATGGTAATGCTAAATAGTGACAAGTTACTCTATGATCACAGACAGTATATAGTATCTTATCTATGTCACAGACTGTCAGAGTACGTTATATAGATATATAATACAGAAATATAGTGTTGCCAGACGTCCTTGATTTATCCCCCTTCTTAGATCCTATCTTCTTCTAATATCCTGCTTCTAATATCTTAGGAGATAAGTAACATCCTGAGTTTTTTAAGCATCCAACTAAAAACTAAAGAACTAGAATACGTTTTTACTGATTAACCCCACTACTATTAAAATATGCTTTCATTCAAGGATCTATTATTGATGATTTATATTTACCCTATTTTCATTACGTATCTAATATCGTACAATATGTCTCGTTTTAAAACTGTAACAACTTGCTACTGGAATCTTAAAACTGAGTTTTTCAAAGTTTTGTAATAGCAACCCTACAATATAAAGAATGGGAGATAGAGAAAGCAATACCTCCCGAATCGTACGTCATCACTTTACCGAAGAGCCTTACGACATGATTCCAACCGGCTAAATCGTAATTTACGTTACACAACATCAAAGTGAGGAGTGGTAATAAAAATTTCATAAAGTTTTATTATCCCATAAAAGGTTGTCTTGCTTTTACAACTGATTGCCTTTATCGCTATACGACATTTTGTTATTAGATCCATATTTGACCTCCTTCGTGTGACATTCTCGTTTTAAAAGTTGTTTGTATTTTTATGTTATCAATGCATAATTTAATAGGTATTATATCTTGAAGAAGTAGTTTTTTTAAAGTGAAACTTCTAATGCAACTTCCAACAAGGTTGCGTTAAACGTGTAACGCTACCATGGAGGGGGTATGAAAGCACTGTTGCGTTAAACGTTCAACGCTCCTGGGGAGGGGGAATAGAAAGAGTCAGAGCGAGAAAAATAATCAAACAATTTGTATCTTACTTTAGTTATCATAATCCCATTGTAAATATTATATATTTGGATATTTCTCCACTCGAAAATGATAATTAAAACATGCAATCAATTGTGAATTGTAAGCAATGTTAATAAAGTTTGTTTCAAAGAAACCATATGATTTCACTAAAAATCAATTTCTACCCTTTCCTATTTTCATTTCCACATTACGAAGTTTCACTTCTTCCGCGCAGAGGGACTCCACGCACTATTTCTTTTTTGTTTCAACAAGTGAAAAATGAAATCTTCACTGGAAACAGATTATTTATTGAAGTTATACTTCTTTTGGCGCGTTAGGGAAAAATGATGAAACTAAATTTTTACGATGCGCGCGCACATCGTCACGAAAAACCGACACCCTGAAGTTAGCTATAGTCAACATTTTGTTTCTTTGTATTTGCCGTTTGAATTTCTTTGTATTAAAACTTTCAATGTATTAAATACCTTTTTTCTATTGTTAGTGTCGTTTTTTCTACAAACGTAGAATAAAGCGAAAGATGAAATTTTTGAAAAGATTTTTATCTTGTTATGACAATGAAGTATAACTTATAACGCGTGTACATAAGTACACAAACACACATTTTATTTTTATTTTAACGTATTATTTATATAACAATTTAGTGCAGTCTACTTTGAAAGACGGTGACGAGTAAAAATTAGTGCAGTCCATGCTAAACTTTTTGATCACTGTGAATACATACTTGCACAGAACAGAAACTTAGATATGAATACGTATCATATTATACGAATAAAATCGAGAGAGCTTGAGGATAAATAAATATCAATTTATCTATACTAATATTATAAAGTTTGTGACGTTGTAAGGGGTAATCTTAGGAACAACAAGTCCGATTTGAAAAATTCTTTCAGTGTTATATAGCTCATTTATCGAGGAAGATTATAGGCTATATATCATCATGCTAAAACCAATAGGAGCAGAGCACTAATAAAGAATGTTTGTAAGTCGGCGTTTTTTTACTCTTGAGAGCTTCCGCTGCTTGTTAGCATTAGCCCAAAGTAACTATTCCACATTGTCGAAATCGCGTGCAGAGGCTAGTATAATAATATTTTAACTTTGTATAATAATCATTACATAGTATAGAACAAAGTTCCCTACCGAAACTGTCTGTCTGTCTGTTCGCAGTAAAGTCAGAAACTACTGAACGAATTTTCAAGCGGTCTTCACAAGTGGATAAACAGTGGAGGAACGTATTGGTATATAATTTGTCAAGAATTGTTCTTATAATCAGGGCGGGACAACGTCTGCCGGGCCCACTAGTGTCTATAATAATAATAATAATAATATTTTAACTCTTGACTATAAGTACGCACAAACCCGAACCTATGGCTATATCCAAAACGGTGAAAAAAATTACCCAGGACTGTATATGAGTGGGTACATAGTATACCCTATTGATTGAAGAAGCCGTTATTTTGCGGAAATCCATCATTAAATGTTATAGTGGATGTTACTTTGCACTTCCGTCTGGACTTGATTTACCACTTCTATGTCTCACTGCAACAAAATGCTTTTTTTGTGTAAAACAATAAAAAAAAGAGTTAAAACCGCGTTCCTTGATTGAACCTGACGGCGGTTGATACTATTGGAATGTAACTGTATATATAGTTCTATATTATTACAGCCATTGTCGATTAGGTGATAATATTATAAATGTCTTGTGATAATTTCAATGTTCTAACAAGAAGGGGACCACCCCTTGTTAAAACTTTCCACGGAGTTTTTGTGGCATTCCAGACTTCATGCTCCGTGGTGTTATTTGTCATCCAACCACTGCATATATACAAAAACTAAACTATATTATGTACAAAATTCACCAATATTATTAAACATAGTTAAATAACACAAAATCATGAATAAAATGTAAAAACCACTAGTAAGATTCCAAGATCCCGCCAAAAACTATTTATAATTTTATATTAGTAATCTATTTCATTTGCACAGATGTATCAAACCATAGTACATAAAATGCCCTAATTTTATGACTAAAATGAAAAGCATCGTATAACAAACAACCACCAGATCTCTTTAGAAATGATAAGCACTAAAGTATCTGTAGATCAGTATAGATAAAATACATAGAATTATGAAACCGCTTACACTTACAATAGAAGTCGCATAAGCGTCGAGCCTGCCTTACCACTCATACATGAATTTTTCATGTATGTCCTTCCCGACTCCCGTAAGCACGATCAGTCTGTTCGCGTAGCTCTGACAATGAACGTCTCCGCTAAAATATTATTATACGCAGTAAATATGTCTAATTGTGCAGTGAAAAATTATAACAATCATTACAGAAAGAAAAACCTAAAATCTAGTGCATCTCTTTTCATATGTAAGTATTGATTGAATTAAGTTTCTTTGTAAAATAAAATATTAAACTAAACGAAACTGTCATGGCAGCGCGCCATATGTCTAAGACGCTGTAGTGTTGTGCCTATTCGGATTGTATCGAGTATCTATAAATTGATTTTTTATTTTATAAGCAATTTTCCACTCACTTTATCCATACCTTTATCGATCTTCCTTTACTCTTATATCTGTCCTCATATTCATACTTAAAACTATTCTAGTTGTATGTCTTTCATCTCTCTTTATGACATGCCCGTATCATGCTAACCTATTACTCCTCAACTTCTCAGTTACTAGTGCTATTTTCAAACTTCATCTGATATATTTATTTTTATTTTAATAAATGCTAGTACACTACACATCCATCCTAACAACGCATCTTTGCCGCGTGCAGTTTTCTCTCATCCATTTCTTTCGAAACGCAGCACTCGGATGCATACAGTATGACTGGTCTTATACCAGTTCTATACACATTCCCCTTGAGTTTCAAGGGCATTCGTTGGTTGCAAGATACCTCCAACATATTTCGCCAATTCCTGGATCCTGCATTTATACAATTCCTCACATCATAGTCTACGCTGCCGTCGTTTGGGATCAATGAACGAAGGTATCGGAATTTGGAGTAGGCTGGTAATGTTAATCTCAGTAGTCAAACAGCTAAACATATAACGTAAATAGTATTTTTGAAAACTTTTACTGAAAAATGTTGGTACACATAATCA
>MU159238.1:5677-19015 GCA_015888305.1 Antheraea pernyi | reverse complement strand
CTATATTTGGTGCCTTATGATAAATTGTTGTGAGTGAGTTTCTGTCTCGAGCCGGATATTGCGCAAACCGATGTAACAAACCATGAAGTAATAAAAAAAGTAAAGTATATATTATTATTAAATATAATATAATTATTTCTTATTTGAGAATATTTAATAAAACATTTAAAATGTTAGGTAATTAGTGAAAACCTTCGTTATTAAACAACGATGTTATCGGATAGAAAACTCTTTTTGGTTATGAATAATCAGTTTTACTTAATTAACAGCTAACAGTTAAATTCAAGTTATAAGTGTAGGGACACACACTTGCATATATATAGAGTGCATGCTATGTATATGAGGGGTCAAAGTTCACTCATTGTTTCCCCGTTCCACTATAATATTCTACAGCAGTCCGGTTGTAGACTTATATGTAATCATTGTGTATTCAATAAATCCGTGTTTACGTCTAATTAGTTATAGTGAGTAATATGCAATGAATGTGAATAAGAACTATATAAACTCTTAATATATATGAAATATTGACTTGTATTCAGTAATCCAACCGAGCTTACACATAAACAGAGAATATATACATAGATAAACATAATACACCTAGTTTTAATAACTTTTGTTGGAATATGTAAATTTAAGTTCCATTAATTAGTCAAATTCAGAGTCAGTACAGCAGGGTCTATATGAGAGACATAATTTACTGTTTCCGAAATTGAAGCTGTATAAAAGAAGCAGTATTCTTTCATGTTTAATAAATGCATAATTAGATACAAATGTACCATACATAATAGAATTTGAAACATAATTATTTTAAGATAAAATGTTTCATAATTTGCAGGAATAAAATACAACGTTATATCAGCAAAATTGGCAAATTAGGGTAGAAGTATATTATGGATGAAGTCTTTAATAAATGGTTGCAGAGAGCTTGTTTCCAATAAAAATGTAGTGTATGTATATACCCAGCCCCAAAATACGAATATTTAATATACATTATGCAGCCAATGTCTGCATTAAAAAATAATACAGGAATACGCAATATCTAAAAACAAAGGAAGACTAACATTAAAACTAGCCTACTCAGTTCTACCATAATTGTAAGCTACTCCAATCTGTAGCCAATGAAAGCAAAAAACATTGGACTCATTTTGTAGTGTGAAATTAAATTTTACGGACGGAAGTAATGAAGCGAGCGAATTCACAGTTTTCATTATCAATAAAAAAACTATTTGAGGCAAACGAAAATAATATAACAATGTGGTTTTTAAGTGATGTGTGACATTTTGAGGAAAAGGAGAGCTTAGTGCTTCTAAACTTATTAAAAGTTGTTGAAAAAGTTAGGGAAAATAATGCTCGACATATAGGATACAAAGAATTCAGTAAAATTGCTATACCAATTGTAAGAAGATCATCAACTATCCCGTCGAATAACGATACAACCGTTAATTGTTTAAAGGTCTACATATAACACACAAATCAATAGTTACGAAAGTATAGTCCGCGTCAAACTCTTTGACCGCTCTGAATTAGATGCGTAGAACACAAGTGTGGGTATCAGAGGGACGCAAAAGAGGTGAAGGCAGGACAAGTTTGCCCACGCGCGTTCCTGCCCTCTATTGTACCCGCGCTACGTCTATACTATCTATTGATACGTGTGTTAGTGTCAGTGGTAGTTGCAGTACAGTCACGTTCAGAATAGTTTTGCTGTTATCAGTTATAAGATATTATAATTTTCGCTGTTTTATTTTTCTTGTTGATATTTTAGTATTTCGTTATTTATTATTTTTATTGTTATTCTATTATTTTTTGTTAATGGATAATCCATCCACTTCGAGAAATGATGTGATGTAGGAGGCGCTGTCCCATAATAAATAAATGTTTATTAGAAATTATTTGTGAATGTATTTCATTTACAATAAGACTATTGAGTCGAAGCACATAATATCTACACAGTATGTATATGCTATAAAATATACTCTGCAGATAGAAACAAGTACTGTACAAGGCGGATCAAATAATTAAAGTACGCGATCACCTAAAACTCACCAACCAGCACTACCAACTAGGTGGTTAAATGTTATCTGGAGCTAATTATAACTGATAAATACATAATGCGATGAAGTATTAATGTTCTAGATTTGACTATTGAAGGGGCTGGTGGGACCGTGTAAATAGGCCCCACCAGGATATGCGGTAAAATGAATAGGAAGCGTGGGAGCGGTTGGTAGTGGCCTTGCCTATAAATAAATAAAATAGCAAGAACCCCAAATAACAGCGTGGACTGACCTGCAACTCAGCACCTCGTACGGAGAAGCGGCGTCCCAAGCGAAATATGCGAACTGCGAGTTGCTCTCCAAACTCCTCAAGCGGGCGGCGTCAATATATGTTACGGTGATTCAACTCAGCGTTTACAATATATATTTTTAACGTGGTGTAAAAACGTTGCGGAGTGTATGCGTAGTATTGCGGAGTATTATTGTTGCGGTGAAAATATATGGAAGAAGAATGACAAGGGTTTTATTTTGTTCTTTTTTTTCTTATTTGTCACAGTGACATCCAAAAAGTTCGTATCTAAGGCGTCTGCATGCTCCGTACTTGATCAATGAGATCCAGGCCATAAACACATCTCATTAAAAAAAAAACAAATACACGAACAAGTAGTTGCTATAGGCGTAAATTAAACAGTTCAGCACCTTATCCTTTTCTGTTTGTCTATTTTTTGTGAAGTAGCCACTAACAAGCTTCATTTTTCTCAATAAAAAAGATTGGAAACAATTTCTTTGCAATTGATTTATAAGTCTCTATTCGTCATGGTCCACGATCCTTACGTATCTTAATCTAAAATATCTGTGCTCTCTTTGCTAAATAAACTTTAATGATATTGAAACCTCTCGAAAAGTTCTCATGGTTCGTCTTTGAGATGAGTTAGAAGGCCACATATGGAGTTGAATCATTTATAACATTAAATAAGTACAAATTTTACACCAGATTTATATTTATAACGTAAACAGCCCCAATTTAAGATATGTGTCCATCATTACATAGTATATAAAGTAAATTTTCAAAAAAAAGTATTAACCGACTTCAATATCAATCAAAAATCCATAAGGCACTAAAAAGCGGAAAATAACTAGTTTATCAAAAATAAAACATATGAATATTTGTGCTACCTAGAGATGTATTGGAAGTCGGTGCCAACTAAACCGAAAATCATATCATCTACAGGTGCAAAGTTTAAGTCCACTCTCGCGTCTCTGTAATACAAAAATTTTGGTTGGTACCGACTTCCAGTACATCTCTAGGTAGCACACATATTCATATGTTTTATTTTTGATAAACTATTTATTTTCCGCTTTTTAGTGCCTTATGGGTTTTTGATTGATATTGAAGTCGGTTAATACTTTTTTTTGAAAATTTACTTTTTTTTAAATAAAATTATTACAGTTATACTTACAGCTAGAAACATTATTTTAAACTATTAAATTATTCTATATATAAAATTACAAGGGTTAGTACTTATTCTAATAGTATTTCTATATAAATCTCACTTGTTACTTACTGTCGAACTATATTATAAAATCTATGTACTATTTAAAGCGAAACACTATAAGATTACACACGATTAGCATACACTACTATCTAACACAAATCACTTTAAATTGTCGTGAACAAATCTCTATCACATAATAATTAATATCCATAACAAAAGTACTTTTCACTTATTGTTTATTAACAACATATTTGTTAATAATAATAGTAGAACAATAAAAAGGTGAGTGAGTGTACGTGTGTGTGAGTGAGTGAGTATGCATGTGTATAATTTGAATTTTCTTTTATTTGGATGTTGTGTATGACATAACAATTTTTATCTGACTGGATTTTGATTCTGAGTGTGAGCCTTGTTATACTAGGAAAACTCATGGTGTGGGATGTGTGTGTGGTATTATATCGGCGAAGACTTATTAATGGCGTGATGTTTTTTCTAGTCTAATAACTATGTTTTGTGTATTATAGCTGTTAGTTTTCCTAATAAATAAATAAATTACTCATCTTTTATCTAATAATGAAGTGGAGTGGTTGAGTGTCTGTACTGAACGAAAATGCGACCAATGTGTACATCATAATAAATTGCAATGGTTCCCTTTTCAGTAGTTGTGCTTCCTGATGAGCTATCTGTTGAGAGGTTTACAGACTGTTATATTTGAGACAAACTAGACTTATAACTCTCTCGGAGTATGTTGTAGTTTTTGTATTGTGTTGTGTGTATTTGCAACAAAAACAGTGCCATCACTATATTCTGTTCTTTTGGAAACACTAGCTGGCTGTGTAGCTAGCTGGTTGTCCCGCTCTGATAATAAAAAAAGCCTTGACAAATTATATACAGTGAATTTCGGTTATAGCGACAGCAGAGGGGGCACTTTAATATCGTCGCTATTTTCGAAATAATAAAAAGTCATGTACATATGTATTTACTTATCATTTATTTAATGATGGTATACACGGGTGTTATTGAAAAATCGTGTTATAGTGCACTGTGTAAGTTTAGTATGTTCTGCACGCTGTGAGGTGTATCCAAATTAAATCAATTCCCTTTTCATAATTCCTTCTACATCTACATTATTTTGACCTTCACCAAATAAACAGTACTTTTTGAGCGTTCTTATAGCACATAATGCATCTCTAGTTGTTGGAATTGGAAAACAAAGCATTTGCCTGACCATCTGTGGATATCAACAAAGGATAAGAAAGCTTAATAGTTTTATAATTGAGTCTTTGTGCCTTTGCCGACTCAATAGCAATTTCCCTGAGAGATTTCTGGGAATCTGTCATAAATGGTTTATAAAAACAAGTCCCTATACCCGAAATTAACGCTATATCCAAATTCGCTATTACCGAACGAATTTCGTACGAAAGTATGCTTTAAATTCAAGGGACGTAAATTTGACGTCGTTACAACCGAGGTCGTTATTAATAAAATCCACTGTACCTAAATCTTCCTCATGAATCACTTTATCTACTGGTGAAAATCGCATGAAATTCCGTTCAGCAATTTTTGAGCGTATAGACAGATGTGGCCAAAGATTATGTTTTATAATATGTAGTGATTTACTTAACAAGAAACGTCTAATTGTAAAACAAGAGACAGCTTAGATCTGCAAGTCTCGGAGAATATATGTATATATATTATTTTTTTATAGTAGTACGTCTATATGACTGCACTATGCCTGATGTTAAGCACAGTACAATCCAAAAACAATGGCTACCACCGAGTGACACACGATCCATCGCCAGTCGCCGCAGTCATGCCGGCCGGCAAAAATTTGGATATGCACAGTCTGATCCCGGAACGTGACCGCAGAAGTGAACCACTATGACGGACTTTTTCGCCATATACATGGTGGTTGCGACCCAGTCGGGCTGTAATACCCTACCACCCCGCTTTCGACATTGCCTCGTTCGTTATTCAGCAGGGTGCACCACATGCAGATGGTTGGGTGTCTCAAGTCTTATGGTGTTATTCGACACCCCTTACACCCCACCCCAATTTCACACACAAGTTCTGTTTATAATGTAAGAAGAAATTAAGAACGTTATTGATTAAAAAATACTTGTTTAGTGTTTTATAGTGACTCATTTATTGCGGTTCATTTAAGTCCTTAGTTCCCAAAGTGGTACATGTAGTCCACCAGGGGTCCACGTGAGACTCAAGGAGGGTCTATGTTGACATGACAAAAAATAGGGGTTCATAATACAAAAGCGGGGGTCCACAAAAAATGTATCTACTTTCTATAGTGAAGAATTAAAATGTTGACGTGACTTCACCTATCAATGTAACAGATAATGTTTTAAAAAAGCTCAGCGACTTGTAAAAACTTGCCTATTCCATATTCAGTACAACATCTCGAGACTTGCAAATTTCCATAGTTAGATTTATGCCCGGTTCCTATATTTAACTAGTTGTTAATAGATATCAATCAGTAACTATTCGTTTTCCGAATTATCTTACGAATCGTGCGATGAACGGTTATCCGTTATTCGCCCTCCTTCACGTTCGATACGTTTTGTTTTTACACACAATTTTGTATTCCAATTGAAATATAAATTACAACAAATTTGTATATTAAATGAAAAATGGCTAATTTTATGTAACATATTCATTTTGTAATGATTTGTTACTTTTTTATGGTTGAGAATATAATTTTATTTAAATAAATTTTTTGTTTTGGTTTTGTCTGTGCTTATAGTGCACAAAACGCAACAGAAACAAACGCAGACCAAACTTTGACAGCTGTGTTTGATATTTTCAAATATTTTTAGTATGTTCTGCATATGCAGATTGAAAGTCCTGCGTTACATTTAAATACATTTTATAAAATTATAAAACAACTAGCTGACAGACGTTGTACCGCTCTGTATATAAAAAAAATCTTGACAAATTATATACTAAAACCTTCCTCATGAATCACTTTATCCATTGGTTAAAATGAAGATCCGTTCAGTACTTTTTGAGTTTATCGCGAACAGACAGACAGACGCGGAAGGGGACTTTGTTTTATACTATGTAATGATTCTGTGTTTTATTAATGTACTGCATTAATAAATGCAATATATTATTTTATAAAACTACAAACTTTCCAATACAAAGGTTATTAAATTACTACAAATTACTACCTTAAGACTATTAAATTACTACAAATAACTTTCTTAATATGATTATTAACAAGATTTGTTATACACTAATTATATAGCACTACAGGTGATACTATTTCAGCACATTTATTTTTTTAACAATATTAATAGCAAATTATTCATCACAAACTTTATTTTCTAATTTTAATCTAAGAAACGTAATTTATAATTCTATTTTAGTCCTTTTTTGCATTATAATAACAGGCTACCAGAGATTCAACATCTGCATTCTCTTGTAAAACAATACAATAGCCATTTATTTCTTAAAAACAATTCGCCATTAGATGTTGAACAAGGGTATTCATTTTATTGTTTAATTGTATAACAAAATAAGAATAATAGTGTAGTCCCATATGTATGTCCCATTCAACATATGTTAGAATGTTAAATAATAAACAATTCATTTCATCATTAATTTTATTTGTTGCGGCATTTGTCTCCTTGCTTAAATTGGATTGCTTCATATAACTGCCACAAGTAAAGCAACCTCGTCTCTGTTCGTACATTTCTTTTTCTAAAACATAATACGATACGATAAATATCATAATATACGGATGTTAATTTTATGTGACTTTAAACTTAAGAAAATTATATACATACTAGTACAATATCCGTTCTAATACACTTTGTACCTAATTAACGACAAAATAAACAGCAAAATCAAAAAGAGAATATGTACCTAACCGATAGATTTCGGGCGGTAAACAAATCACAAACGTCTAATAATATTGACAGCTCGTAGGTGTGTCAAAATGTTTATAGAAATACTATAAGCCCTCAGCCCCATATATTACCCCTACTATCCGTTGTTGGTATCCCTCCCATCTGTACGTAGCAAACAAGACGTAACTTATCGTACGAGACGTTTTTTATAAGAACACTTTTGGTTCACGTCTCGTATGAATTACTACCGCTAGTAAGCAGAACAAATCGTTTTGTGAATATAGGAACCGGCCATTAATTTTCCACATTTCTTGTTGAGCTTTGGGAATATGGTAGAAATGAAGCTGCATGGAATCCATCGGAACCAGCTAAATTTTGAAAGTGATGAAAACGTCTGGGGAACTCTAAATTTTAAATGGTTTAGCTTAGTAGTAACAGGACATTATTAGTGAAGTAACAGGATGTTACATAGTCAAAAACTCGGTGCAATTTCATTTCATACTTTCATAGTGGTCTACTTGTAGGTGAACGTGAATTTAATGCAGAAGCTGCGTCGTGAGGATTCGACTGAAAGGAGAGAAAAAACACAGGCGTCTCGGAAAGGGAAGCCCCGAAATGAGGAAAATAAGGAAAATTCAGGACCAGTTCAAATCATAAAAAGTAAGATGTTTTTATAACAGTTCTGAATTATACCAGATTAGGCCACCCTCGGCAGCGGCCCAAGTCTAGGTCCGTTCCCTCGGCGTGGAGCCCTTGAGTGCGCTGCTCGCGCGATACACTCACACAAAACCTTCATCACTGCGACAACATTACACATATCACCTCCACACACGTGCACGCATACACGCTTACACATGTAAGTGGAAGGTTTTTATTTTTTTTACCTTATCGAACTGAAATAGTTTAGAATATTATCCGATACGAAATATTTATAAGAGTTGTTGAGATATGTATGCTTGGTACACATATATGTTTCAACAACTCGTATATGTATGAATAGTTGGCTTAGCTCAGATAGGTCGCGAATTGCATGTATCAGGCAACAGCCAAAGCCGAGGTGTGCCGTGCATCCTTGAGCTAGTTGTCAAAATAAAATCGGCTGAGTGCCTTAAGCGCTCGCCTTAGTAGTCTGGTGAAGCTGTTAATACTTTGCTTGGTCAATAGCGTAGTCATTTCGAAAAAAAAAGCGACTTGACACAGTTCTATTGCTTTTTATTAGAGGAATCGAATAGCGGTTAAAATATAAAGTTACGACTTTAATATTTATAATGTCCTACATTACACCTCGTGTATGGAGAGTAACAGCTATACGTTACATTTAATAAATTATTGTTGTTTTTTTTTGTTATTAACTAGGGGTGTGCGAATAATTCGAACTTACGAATTATTCGGTCCAAATTGAATGTTCATATTCGATTCGAAACTTGATTTTACGATTTTGTTCGATTTTTTTCGAATTATTCGTAGAATTTTGAATAATTGTATTTTTTTTTCGAATTATACGTAGAATTTCGAATAATTCTATTTTTTTTCGAATAATTCGTAGAATTTCGAATTATTCGATTTTCTTTCGAATAATCCGAATTATTCGATATTCCGAATAATCCGAATTATTCGATTCGAACGATATTGGCACACCCGTATTATTAACAGTTAAACAAGAGAAGATCTCTCTTCAACCGGAGTCAGTGGAGGTGGAATTAGCACCTGCCAGTGTGGAAGTGGCTGCACCCGAACTTGTGAAGCAGGAATTCAACAAGGACGAGATAGCGATGCCTCCGCCTCCTGCACCGATACCCAGTATATATTTTAATTAATTTACAAACTCTATATAGCGAAATTGATTGAACCGAGTTATGAATATAAAGTTACTAGCTGTGCTCACGACTTCGTCCACATCGGTAAGTTACTTTGAGTTAACGCTATAACTAATCGGAATCGCGCAAAAGGAAAAATACCTCGTTTTTGAGACATTCTTCATTATTACTCGCGTCCTAGTGGTCTTAGCGTGATAATATATAGCCTACCTCGATAAATTAGCTATATAAGAAGAAAGAATCTTTAAATCAAACGAGTAACTCCTGAGATTAGTATGTTCAAGCAAACAAACTCTTCATATTTATAATATTAGTATAGATTTTTGTAACAAACTCTCATACATTCTACATCGTTTGTCATCAGAGCCGCGTAGAGGTATACCCAAGTATAAATCGACTGAAGATGAGACCAGCGAGGAGGAACCTGCGAAGACACGTTCCGCTAGGTCTAAGAAGCAGAAGGAATCCGTCATTATGCCACCACCAGCAACAGGTATGATCAGTGTAAAGCGTTAAATCCTCATCTTGTACTGTTTCAATTTGATTTCAGTTTCAAACTTATCTATACATATAACAAGAACGTATATCTAATGTGTCTGTATTTTTGGATTTTAGGGAAATATTTGTTGCTGATGTCTAGGAATAAGTTATATACATTTTAATTATTTTTAGAAACATCTGTCTGTCTGTCCGTGTCTGCATATCTGTGTCTGTCCTATCTATGTGTGTCTATGTCTGTCTGTTTGTGTCTTTAGTAGTGTTGCGTGTTCAAACAAACAGGCACACATTTGTAAAAA
Source organism: Antheraea pernyi (assembly GCA_015888305.1). Lineage (NCBI taxonomy): Eukaryota > Metazoa > Arthropoda > Insecta > Lepidoptera > Saturniidae > Antheraea > Antheraea pernyi. Next base: position 9,051 of record MU159238.1, on the reverse strand, counting down.
TTATTGAAATGTATTATTACTTAAAATTATTCCCAGATACCTGCAACCATGTTTTTTCACAAAAATTTAAAAAGTTCAGGTACGTTAGATTTACATTTTTATTATATGTATAGACTAGCGGGCCCGGCGAACGCTGTGCCGCACTGATAATAGAAAATCTTGACAAATTATATACCTAATCATTCCTCATCAATCACTGTATCTACTGGTGAAAACCGCATGATAATCCGTTCAGTAGTTTTTAAGCTTATTGTGAAAAGACAAACAGACGTGTCACAGGAATTTAGTTGATTAAGTTAATTAAAAATCACATAATACTACACTCTCAGTACTACTCCCTTTGATATATTCCATTTATAATTTCATAGTCTCTCTAATTAAAATTGAATTAACAATTGCCTTCGATACTTAATCGCAATGACTTCAGCTGTTTCAAGGATTATTCTGGATAAACAACAGACAACAGTATTTATCTACATGTATAAATAATTAATTGTCATGATTTTATTAATAGAGAATGTTTGTTTAAGTGCCTTCGTCGAGGGCATTACGAGCGAGTTCCAGAGCGAGCAAACAGATTGAGGATACTGAAGAACCTCCTGCACCGGAGCCCAGGCCAAAGAGAACTCGAGCTAAAAAGGTTAGTTTAGTGCCTTAGTTCCCAGAGTGGTCCAGGTGGGCCTCCGAGGGTCCACAGGAAACCCGACGGGGTCTATGTTGACATGATATAAAAAAATGGGGGTTCACAATTGGTAAGTGGGGCTCCACGAAAATGTATCTGCTTTCAATAGCGAAGGACTAAAATGTTGGCTTGATTTCACCTGTCAATGTAGACAGGCACTTAGCAATAGTTTAAGAAGCTCAGCGATTGTTACTTGTAAAAACTTGTATATTCCATATTCAGTACAACATCTCGACATTCGCAAATGTCCATAGTTAGATCTGATTTTCACATTTTTTGTCGAGTTTTGGGAATATGGTAGAAATGTAGTTGCAGGGTGTCCACCGGAACCAACAAAATTTTTAAAGTGGTATATGAGAAAAAAAATTAAGAACCACTGGTCTGTGTGTAACGATTCTTTAACGAAAATACCAGGTGAAGGGTTAAAAACTCGTAGTATTGTAGGATATGATAGTTCATGGTCACATTTAACATATAAAGTAATAATATAAAAACAAATACTAACTAACAACAAAGAGAACCTTAATTAACGTTTGTTCTATGAATTTATAAAGTATGAATACAAACCTAAATAAACCTAGGTTGAATGACCGGTGGAAAAACCTGCAAGCGGCGACCCGGAGTTATAATTAACCCTTGGATAATAAAACTGACAATAATAGACACTTTTTTTTTTGTTCAAACTTCGATAAATTATCCTTTCTCAGTAAGTCGTTGATTACACGTTTTTTCATGATTTACTTTCACTTCGCCCGAAGGCGACGGACACTGTGTTTTAACAAAGACGCGTATGGGAGTTCATAAAATGTTTGTGGTTTTCTGTATAATTAGGTCAAATATTAAGCACTTATTGTTTAAATTGATTTAGAACGAGAATCGAGTGCAGAGTATCTTCCATAAATATTGCTACTGTCTAAACTTTCACCTGGGATATACATATAACATTGAGAGGGTAATTGTAAAAGTTTGACGTCAATATGATTTGATATTTTATTCGTTTCATTGATCAGTCACCTGATACCCTGTATCAGTAAGGACAATACACCGACGCAGTGTATGTCTTTTAGTTTGTGGCGTTTCAGGCAGTTTAATGCTGCATGTCTATAATGGGGGTCATCCATTAATCACGTGAGGAGTTTTGTGATCAGCCATCCACTAATCTCATGTGTGATCTTTCAAAATTAGTTGTCTGAATATAAATCCTTTTTATTCAAAAAAAGATAATTTGCTCTATCATTATTACTTTTACTTCTTTACTATTATTGCATATACGTTTTATTTATTACGTTTCTCCCTTAGACTTTGTTTGTGTAGTTACATTGTCTCCCTTAGACTTTGTTTGTGTAGTTATGTTGTCAGCATCCGGTTTTTTTTTTCTGTTATAGATTGTCCTTTGACAATAGTCTCTTGTAAAGATTTCCATATTTGCCTATATTAATTCCATTCCAGTTTCTTTTGTTACTTCTTTAATTTTATTTAATCTTACTTTTTTATTTTAATTCTCATAACACTTTCGTTCTGTACTGTTCAAACATACTGTATATTGTTTTCTTGTCGTTTTGTCAGTGCTCACTGTATGTGTTGTGTATTTATAACTGTGCATCACCAACAATAACTAAAAATTAACAATTTAGTTTAATATATATCTTGTAAAATATTAAAAAATATAGGGGAGGTCTAAATTTATCTAATTAAAATAAACTATAATTTAATATTTATTCGTTTTTTTTCTTTACAGAAAGTAACGGAAACTATGAATGACGAAACCACTAAAGAAAGTCAATCATCACACTATAATTTAATATTTATTCGTTTTTTTTCTTTACAGAAAGTAACGGAAACTATGAATGACGAAACCACTAAAGAAAGTCAATCATCACAAGATAGTGGAATTGGTATGTTTTCACTTAAGACTTGTTTTCTATCTGTACATATAATAAAAATGTATATCTAAAGTGACTGTACTTTTGTAAAAAAAAAATGTTGCAGGTATCTTGGAATAAGTAATAAAATTCAATTCAGTCATTTATAGAAATGTCTGTGTCTGTTTTTATGGACACGCATCACTGCTAAAGTACTGCGTTCATGATAAAACCTCATCCAGAAAATCATAATACATATCCCCGAGTAACGTGTAATCTTTGTTTCATTAAAATCGGTTCACTCTATCAAAAGTTATTGTAATTTTAATGACGACTCGACTTAAGTACGAGAGATAAGTAGATAAGTAAATGGTATTAATACATTCAGATGACTTTATTAATCGCTTTTTTTTTAACATTATGTGTGACACGAACGGAGTCGCAGCCACAGCTAGTATCTCATGTGTAATAATTATCTACAGCGGATAATAAAGATACAGGCATTTACACGTACACTCGTTTACTTTTACACACATGCACTCATCGTAACTACACTACACACACACTCTCTCACACTCGTAACTTTTTTTAGTTCTTATTTACTTACTATTACTACTTACTTTTGGGGTGTAAGGGGTGTCGAATAACATCTAAGACTTGAGACATCCAAGCCAACCTCACCTGCACGTGGTGCTGCACCCTGCTGAATAACGAACGAGGCAATGGCAAAAGCGGGGTGGTAGGGTTTTACAGCCTGACTGGGTCGCAACCACCATGTATATGGCGATAAAGCCCGTCATAGTGATTCGCTTCTGCGGGTCGCGTTTCGG
>MU159237.1:204118-272231 GCA_015888305.1 Antheraea pernyi | reverse complement strand
CTATTCATTATTCACCCCGGTTGGTGGGAGTTCAGCATATAAAGGGCAAGATGTCGCTGATCTGCACGCACTCCTATGTGGAAGTTACTGTAAGGCGAAGCTCTGCACGGATAAATAGTTACAGTACCTTCAGAGTGTTTATTGGTGTTCCTGACTGACTGGCTGATTAAACGTATCGTGTAACATATATCGCGTTTAGAAATCGCTTCGTATATCTAACTGCCAATGGACTTGTAAAACAGTCTCACAACGACGATTGTCGATGGACTATTGCTTCTCGATCGTCGCCCTTATTTTTGGATTGCATTGTATATACCACAAGTTACAGTGCCGTCACTATGCCATTCTATTCGTAGAATAGAAAACAAGAGAAATTTCTGTCATATCCTATTCATAACGACCAATAACTTATTATTTCAGTCGACGTTCAATTTCTGCAAATAAATTAGAGAATATTATTAAATGCTTAATGTCTGGTCTTAATCTTTTTTACTTTCGTTAAATTTCCTTCAATTAGTCAACTATTGTTTACGTTATATACGTGGACACTTCTGCGGCTGGTGGAATATTTATCTTCATTATAAGTATTAATTAGTTAAAAGTTAAACTTTGAAACAGTTCCCACTGAATCTTATGTTTAAGTTATCATTATAAGTTCGAAGAGTTGCTCATATGTATGCATGAAGTCATTTATAAGCTTCCCCTGGGCATCTACATTTGAAATATGTCGCTTAGGTATAGCCTTTTGCGTCAAAACTTTATGATATTCTATCTGATTCATAATTAATGTCATCTGAGTGGAAGGAAATGTGCAAACATCGTCTGCGGAAGTACAAGCGCAGTGTATCTATGTCTCCCGCAAATCAGAAGTACGTACACTGTTGTGTTCCGGCCCGAGGGTTTGGTTAGGAACACGAACTGCCACATGAGGAATTCCAATGAGTAGCTATTAGTGACTTGCTTCAGTTAGGACTCCGGTTTTTCTGAGGTTGCTTGTTAACAGCGCCAGACTGCAATATCCACTTGACATGTCGATGATACGGATGCATTTTTAATATGCCCAACTTAAAAAAGCGATACTTAGAAGCAATGATAACTTAATTAGTACGTAGGTAAATAGGTTCAAATCCTTGCAAATAGGCCAGAACTTTTGGTGAAGGAAAACATCGTGGTGGTATGACTTTTTCTTCGCCAGCCTAGCTAGCGGGCCCTAGTTGATAATTTGTTTCTGCTGTATTGAGAGTTAGTTTCCCTCTATGTTTGACGTGTTTACCATCCTGGCATATACCGTCATTTAGCATCAGTAAAGGGTTCAAGTGAATATGGTTCTTTGCTAACTTATAAAGTATAATAATAATCAAGTATGTTAGCGGTATATATCAATGGGGTTCCTTTAAGTCGTTTGGAGTAAACCATAGATACGAACTGAGTGATTAATTACAAATTATAACAACCGGAAGCACATCGTATCGCGCCACGGTACTGCCCACCGGAAGTTGTAGTACTAATGCCTAGTACTACAGGCGCGATACGATGTGCTTCCGGTTGTTATAATTTGTAATTAATCACTCAGTTCGTATCTATGGTTTACTCCAAACGACTTAAAGGAACCCCATTGATATATACCGCTAACATACTTGATTATTATTATACTTTATAAGTTAGCCTTTTTTCACAATGCCATCTAATCTTATCAACTTGAGGGTGGTAACTAGCACGGCGGACTAGAAAAAGCCCTACGGGCATGTTATGATTTTACCACGATTTTTTTTTATATCATAAGAGGCAAACGAACAGGCGGGTCACCTGATGTTATGATGTCCGCCGTCCATATATACTAACAACACAAGGGAAGTCGCTAATGCGTTGCCAGCCTGTGTTGGGGGGAGGGGAGGTGGTCCTCCGGCGCTCTCACTGACCGAACGAAACACAACAATGCAAGCACTGTTACTTCAAAATTTTATAACCAATAAACTACTCTGGTTATGGCCACTTTTTTATTAAAATACAAAATAAAACTGAGTAATAATAAAATATAAGGTAGCACCACCGAGTGGCGAGATAAAATAAAATTAAGAGTACAGAAATCCTCCCCGTGACAAAACACTTTAAAAACAGTGTTGGAGGACTATACTTTTTATATATAGGACTAAGCAGCCGACCGTGACATTGCCTGCGTCTGTTATTTTCATAAATGATAATTTCACACTACCTTACTTTAATTCTGACTTTTTATGCAACGTGTGTCGAACTTGTCCTCGAATGGCTCGAATATTTTCCAACTTAAATGACATTTGTCCCTATATTTTGTTGAACATTGTTCAAGTGAAACTTCTTTAGACGCATGAGGGTACAATTTTTACAGATGTAACGTCACGCAGGTATACAACGGAAGTGACATCATTTGCAGTTAACGCAGACTTTTAATCAATTTTTTTTTTCTTTTTTTTTATTAAATATTATTTTTTTTTCTAAAAATTTAGATTTGTATATGTCAGAGTATATATGTAGAGCCTGTAGAGGGCCGAGAGCACACGGATGGCATTATCCTCCATTTGTATGTATTTTCACAACACGACCGACACTTTGAAATGAAACGACGACTTCTTCGATTCTTTGTCTTTTAATACTTTTACAATAATCTCAGAGACAAACCCTCGGAGACAATAATTATCACTTAGCGACAATAACGATAGATCTCACGATCTCACAAACAGTAATGAATAAATGAACCTTCTACAAACTCTTGCAAGCACTTATAAAGGAATCGCCTACCTTCACCTACCGACAATCCAAGTGAAGGAAGTCGTAGTTTAACGAAGTACTTAATCTATGATGTTGTACATAGTTACACTTGATGTTCGCTAATAATTCTAATTATAAATAAATAACTATTTTAACACCATAAATTGAATAATTACGTTGTCATTAATTATTTCAAAGTAATTCACCGTTGTAACAACCGAAGTACTTACATTTTCCTTATTTGCTATAAAACTCTTTTTAGATCGACAATTATTCTAGTAATTACAAAGTAATACTAATAACATAGCACAATGCCAATATGTTTTAATTACATTGTTATTCATTCTAAATAGCAACTTTACTATTCTATCTCGACTGCACATAGAATGGATTTCCGGTTTTAATAAATAACAAAAGGTTCCAAATGTTACTTAAATCTAGAATAATTCTATTACAATTTCACATGTCCGATTTTAATTATCGCGACACTAATTTAGGTCTACTTTAAATCAAGAATCAAATCAAGTTAGAAATGTTATTGCACGACGCCACTATTTCTTAAGATGGTGTCTCGCGTCGTATGGCGTGACACCGGCTTATTTAGTTACTTCTATCAGTGCTTATATGAATAAACATATGGAATGCTTAGAAGTTATGAACAGTTTAATCAATCTAAATTACTCAATAATTTACAAGAATCCAAATTAACAATAATTAAATAGAAGTGCATTAACAACACATTGCCTATATTGATTAACATAGAAAATAATAGATGGCAGTGTTAGCAAACTTTCGACTGCTGGATGCTCCCACTATGACACGGCCATTCTGATCGTCGGTGCGCGCTCTGCACCAGACGACTGCCCTGCCCTGGTGACGAGCAGACGATTTCCCTGCCCTCCTTTAGACTTCCCGACGACAGAATTTACAGTTTTCCAGAGTTTTCTCGGTACTTTCAATTACGCATTCTACTGTGCCACTGTTTTCGTACATTCTCGTACGCAAATATTGCCACCACGGTTGTAAGAAATTTCTACCCTCTTATCTTTACACGTGGTTGCGGCGGGGTAGTTCGTTCATAGCGTGCATCTTGTTCGTTCATAGCGTGCATCTTGTTCGTTCATAGCGTGCATCTTGTTGAAGCCTTCAACAATTAAAAATTTCATCGTCAAATTTTCATTAAAAAATTTCTTCGTGACATTTTCTTTAAAATTTCTTCGTCATATTTAAAAATTTCAAATTTCTTCGTCAAATTTTTATTAAAATTTCGCGACATGTTTCTAGGGTAGCTTGTGACACACGAATGCCTTTGAAACTCAAGGAGAAGGCTTATAAAACTAATATAAGACCGGCCATGCTGTACGCATCGTAGTGGTGTCATTAATTATTTCAAAGTAATTCACCGTTGTAACAACCGAAGTACTTACAAATCCTTATTTGCTATAAAACTCTTTTTAGATCGACAATTATTCTAGTAATTACAAAGTAATACTAATAACATAGTACAATGCCAATATGTTTTAATTACATTGTTATTCATTCTAAATAGCAACTTTACAATTCTATCTCGACTGCACATAGAATGGATTTCCGGTTTTAATAAATAACAAAAGGTTCCAAATGTTACTTAAATCTAGAATAATTCTATTACAATTTCAAATGTCCGATTTTAATTATCGTGACACTAATTTAGGTCTACCTTAAATCAAGAATCAAATCAAGTTAGAAATATTATTGCACGACGCCACTATTTCTTAAGATGGTGTCTCGCGTCGTATGGCGTGACACCGGCTTATTTAGTTACTTCTATCAATGCTTATATGAATAAACATATGGAATGCTTAGAAGTTATGAACAGTTTAATCAATCTAAATTACTCAATAATTTACAAGAATCCACATTAACAATAATTAAATAGAAGTGCATTAACAACACATTGCCTATATTGATTAACATAGAAAATAATAGATGGCGGTGTTAGAAAAACACCTATGATAATTCGAATTATTGTAGAATTCTGTAATAAAAATATGCGTTACTATTTATGTGTTAATTTCGACAGCTGGATGCTCCGACTATGACATACATATTTTTATAACAAAGTATTAGCGTAGCGTTTATAGCAAATGTACAAAGACTTGTATCATTTCTAGACATGATTATCGTTGCAATTCTATTTGACATCAAAACTCGCCTGACATGAGTCTCTGCGTTTGTAATTTATAGGGTAGTCTGCATCGCGACAGCACCCAGGGTAGTGCTTATAGGGTTAGAAGTTGTGACAAATACGAAGTGGTGTGGGTTATGTTATGCCTAGTAGAGAGATGAAAAAATGTTTTACTCTATTTAAAGAGAATTATAAATAACTATTTTAACACCATACATTGAATAATTACGTTGTCATTAATTATCTCAAGATAGTTCACCGTTGTAACAACCGAAGTAACAATTATTTTAGTAATTACAAAGTAATACTAATAACATAGTACAATGCGAATATGTTTTAATTACATTGTTATTCATTCTAAATAGCAACTTTACTATTCTATCTCGACTGCACATAGAATGGATTTCCGGTTTTAATAAATAACAAAAGGTTCCAAATGTTACTTAAATCTAGAATAATTCTATTACAATTTCACATGTCCGATTTTAATTATCGTGACACTAATTTAGGTCTACTTTAAATGAAGAATCAAATCAAGTTAGAAATGTTATTGCACGACGCCACTATTTCTTAAGATGGTGTCTCGAGTCGTATGGCGTGACACCGGCTTATTTAGTTACTTCTATCAGTGCTTATATGAATAAACATATGGAATGCTAAGAAGTTATGAACAGTTTTATCAATCTAAATTACTCAATAATTTACAAGAATCCTCATTAACAATAATTAAATAGAAGTGCATTAACAACACATCGCCTATATTGATTAACATAGAAAATAATAGATGGCGGTGTTAGCAAACTTTCGACTGCTGGATGCTCCCACTATGACATATAAATATAAACAAGACTTATTAGTTCGCTAAAGAAGTTTCACTTCTGACATGTGTACAATATATATACAAAATATCATATAAGACATAATATGTAAATATTCTAATGTCAAGATTTATCAGTATTTTTTACGTGAAAAATTAACAAACACCCGTACATCCTAACAAACTTTCTCGTTTATATAAGTATATTACTTGCTTCACTTGCGTTAATGTAGATTTGATCTATTCCTCGGGAACAAAACATTTGTCGCCTTCGTGTTGCCTTCGTATGGCCTACGTGTTGTCTCCGCGTCGTCGACGTGACATCTACGTGTCGCCTACGTGTTGCCTCCATGTCGCCTGCGTGTCGCTACGGTGTAACGCCTGCCTTGCCTCCGTGTCGCTTACTTGTCGCCTCCATGTAGTCTCCGTGTGCTTACGTGTCGCAACACGTGACATATTTCATAATTGTTAAATTGGAATTATTAAATTTATTCTACTTTTTATATCTATTGGCACTCAGAGTGATAATTATACACATTTTTATACAAATTATGAATTCACTAAACATATGATAGGCTTGACAAGTTCAATACGAAATATCAATATTACACGTACACAGGTCGCTATACTACGCGTCGCTAATCTGGCATAAGCTTGGCGAGGTCATTGGTGAAGCGAACCCATAAGTTTTTCTCCTACCAAGAATCGCTCAACGCGGCTAAAGGAGTCTTTAATTCAAAAAAATCAAACTAACTTATACTAGCGGGCCTGGCAGACATTGTCCCACCCTGGTAATAAAAAACCCTTGCAAATTATATATCCCAACCCACTGGTGTAATTTTTGGGTTTTTCGTGAATAGACAGAGAGACAGACAGATAGGCAAAGAACTTTGTTTTATACTCTCAAAACTGAGCTTTTAAGTGAATAAGAATCAATTGACTTGGACCACCTAAAATATTTGAGAAACGTACGAACTAAACACGTGTATTTCCAATATCTCAAAGAGACCGCTGTGATATAAAGTTTTCAATATTTATACTTAGCTCATATATTTTTATTTCCTTCTACAATCACGCAGCCAAATCACGTATCACTAAGGATGTTGTATCACCCACTGCTGCAATAAATTTAGTGGACCCAAAACTTGGGTATAATAAAAAATCCATTTAAAGTTATTCCTGTTCCAAAGCGAGGGCGTTATGGTAATGTTTTTAGTGCGCCACTAAATGCTTATGTTCTCTGGAGATTTATTAGATTAACGTCACCCTTAGGCTGTAGTCTGTGGAAATAGTTTGTCTTGTTTGTCTTAAATATTGGCGTAAAACAATAAGATTGCGATCGATGCGGATTTGGTAAGATGGTTCGGTTTTTTTTTTCGAACTGACTATGCTATTGACCAAGCGAGGTCTTAACAGCTTCACCGGACTACAGATGGTTCGGTTGTTTCTGGGATATATTGGGTGAAGAATTATAAGTGCAGAGTTTTTAATAGTATCTTAGATAGCTTTTCGTTTCTTATTTGTTACTTATTGCACGCGACTCCATCCGCGTGGAACCTAATATGTAAATAGAACAGTGATTAATAAAACTATCTGAATACATTAATTCCATTTACGTTTCTTTCATACTTAAGTCGCGTCGTCAATAAGATTACAATAACTTTTGATAGAATCTGTTTTTAATGAAATCAAAATTAACTGTTAGTCGAAGATATGCTTTATGATTTTCTAGGTGAGGTTTTGTCGTGAACGCAGTACTGTAAAATATGTAATGTATTATGTTCTTATTATTTGTACCTATATGGTGTAATATAGAGAACATTTAACGTAATATAGTTTGATCTACAAATATGGATTCTTCTATCAAAGGTGCCTAGAAGTAAGTAAACTTCCTTGCCAAATTATGGGTCATGTCAGTTAATGAATAAGAAACAGAAGACTGTATAAGGTGCTATTAGAAACACTCCACCTATTATTCTTCAGTTAACAATTTGTAGAAGTAAGTGAGAGCTTCCTTGTGAAGTGAGGATCAAATTCTCACTTCAAACTTAAGATTTTTTATCCCACTGGCGATGAGTTAACTTGTAATTATAAAAAGTTGGCTGGATGTTAAAAAAGCGTCATGCTTCTGCGTCTGGGTCATAAAAAATCAGCCGATGGGTAAATGCAAGGCTGTAGCTAAAGTCCAATTTGAGGTAGGGCAGCATTGGTTACAAGTAGGGCGGAAGTAAAAAAAATATCATAATTGATCTGCCCTCGAATGTCACAAACTGGACTTCGGAAAAGTTCAGATATCTATCGCTACAATTTTTTTATCTCAAGGTATGAACAAACAATTTAATTATAATAATTTATCTTAGTTTTTGGTATTTTTAAGGTTTTTTTTTATATTATAGGAGGCAAATGTACAGGCGGGTCATCTGATGGTACGTGATCACCGACGTTCATAGGCACTAACAACACCAGGGAAGTTGCTAGTGCGTTGTCCGCCTGTGTTTGAGGAAGGGGGAGAGGGAACCCGGCGCTCTCACTGACCGAACGAAACACAACGGTGCAAGCATTGTTACTTCACTTCGGTATTCTATGAGCGGGTGGTACTACCCCGGACGAGCTTACCCACTCATGCTGAAACCAGTAATAGCTTCAGCGTGGCTCTACCTATAAGGTAGACGACATTATGATTTCAAGGTAGGGCATTGCCCCCAATGCCCCTCCTGGCTACGGCCGTGGGTTAATGTACAAATGACTGAACAGAGACAACTAAATTTACTGATTTACATAATCTATATTATCCACAGATACTATAATATATAATATTATTTGTTAATAATGGCAACGAACTCGTGAGTGAACTGGTCCCGCCCATACTTTCCTTTCACAATAATCGTGTTTCATTTTCATACAGTCACATTTTTGTAATAAGTCTCGGATGCTTTTAGCTCATTGTCTCTAGCTGCATCCCTATTTCTAAGATGTTCATTCCTAGACTTACAAAATTACATTACTGTATATATTTTTTCTGTTTATTTGAGAAGTTTTGATGAATATATTTTCTGTTAGATTGAAATCATATTATAGGTGAGTGCATTTTCAGATTTGGTGTCATCAATAATTGATATACTTCTAGTGTTTACTATAGAACAATAACAGAGAATCGAGCATGCCAGTGGGCACGTGTCGCACAAGCCATTTTTACAAATATGAACCTAATGCTGAATGTCATCGTCATGTAGAAAATACGTTTTCTATAGGAAATAGACAAAAGTCCATGTATATTTATGTATGCATAATTATATTGCAACGTTGGCTAAAACCTATCAAATACACCAAAATAACGTACTATGGAATTATAATATGGAACTATATGAACGTGAAACTTGGCATAGTTAAAGTTTATATGGAGGAGAAGTGCAGAAATTTATTTATTTTATATAAAATGCATTAGAAGTACATTAAATTAATTAAAAAATGCATTACACACACAAATGCTTCAATTTTACACATCATATATATATAAAAGGTTGCGAAGGAGGTTGCTATGCTCGATTGTGTGTATTATTTTACTCATACGTTCCAATTGCCCTTTTTCATTCTACATTCAACAATTATATTATAACATACAACTATTATTATAATAACTGAGTAACCATGATAAAAACCTTTGATTATATTTGATTTTGATTTTGAAGTAAGTTGACAAAAGAACCCTAATAAAGTTCAAACTTTAAATAATCAATGAACTATGGTCGAATGTCGACCACTGACTGGGCGCCCACTAGTATATTATTAATTCACATCGAAATATTGTGATAGCATTGGGTATTTAATGCAGAATACAATTTCCTTTGAGTTTATGTCATTGTCTTTAATATATTAGAAGATATCAAAGATTTAAAATTACGCACATCAACAAACCAGTAGTTTAAGTAACGAGATTTACTAAGTTTCTTATATAATTTTATGAAGAGTCAATCTTAAAACGCCAAAAAATACTTTATTGTGTATAATTTAAGTTTTCACAAGATCTTGCAATGCGTTTTTATATTTTGTGTGTGCTTCAGTGGTTTTTATATTTTACTAGCTTTGTCGGCGACTTCGTCCGCGTGGAATAGTTATTTTGCGCTAACGCTATACACAGCGATACACGATTTTGAAACATTCTTCATTGGTGCTCCGCTCCTTAGCCTTCCTCGATAAATGAGCTACCTAACATTGAACAAAATCGAACGAAATTTTCAATTCGGAGTAGTAGTTCTTAAGATAATCGCGTTCAAGTAAACGAAATCTTCGGATTTATAATATTAGTATTAAGTATTATATTTTATTTATAATCTTGTGTTATTTGTCTCTATGTTTTGTAATATTGGTGCTGTTTTACGTAATATAGTTTTGTTATTGTGCATAAGTGAAGTGGATGGTAAATAATATCACGGAGCTTGTATTATGACTTGCCACAAAAACACCCTGGAATGTTTTAACAAGACGGCCACCATCTAGTTAGAAGATTGAATGCTAAAAATAAAATAAATAAAACTTAGTGATGTGATACATTGTAAACTAGATCCGTGTAAAATCTACGATATTCCAGGGTGTCCTACTTTATATTCATTAACTCGGTAACTGAGAGCACGCTGTATCAACTGCGTCATTCAACGGTTACTTTGTAACGACAAATTTCGTGGAAATATACACGACGGGTAGCTTAAACTGAAATACTCGTTTCGTTGAGTTGTATTCGTGATTAACCTCGATATGACCGACAATAGTTGATTTCGTTTAATTAAATTCTAAAAAAAATCTCCAATGGTAACTTATTTGTGATATGAAGTTGCCAACGCCATTCGGACCGCTTGGCGAGTGTTTATTAAAGCAGATAGCTGTGTATATCAATTAACGGATTCTCATGCTGAGGTCAGCGATAAAATAAAATTATAAGCGGTTCCATGGATGCATTTCTTATCGACTATTTTTACTTGAGTCCTAATTGCCAAGCGTTGCGTAATCCACATATTTTAGCCATTCCAACTGCGACACTTAACACCGAATATAACAGCCCTTTAATACGCATGAGAAGATTATATAATGATATATCTCGAACAAATAACAACATCGACATATTTTTGATACATTGGGATCATTCAAGCAGCGCTTGCTTAAAAATATAATTTGACAGTGCACTTGTACAAACCAATTTATTTTTGATTGTGTCCGTATAGTTCCTAATTGCAATTAGTTTGTTACTCATCTACTAATGTCATGCATGTAATCGTAATTATTACACTGTACTTGCCTACATGCGATTTTATCTGTGTGCAGAATCTAAGTTTTGTGGTTTCACTCGTGCTTAAAAAATGTGAATACTTTCAAAGCTGTTAAATAAGTTTTTTTATCGTGATAAGTAGTCGAAGCTTCATCACGTAAGTATGGGAGCAGCATTCATCATCATCATATCAGCCTAAAAGAGACCTACTGCAGGGCTATAGGCCTCTTCCCGAAAAAAGGTATGAACATAATAACCATGTCAACCCACGACGTAATGTAGACTTCACTCCTTCACCGTCAGCCGATTATATTACCAATTTAAATTAGTAAATGTATACGAATTCTGAAGAAACATTACGATTACGTCATAGTGTGCTGATAAATTGATCTCTATATGTATAGTAGTTGACCCGCGCAACTTCGCTATTTATTATATAGAATAGTTAGATATATTATATAGAATAGTTAGCTAAGCTTAGGTTAGCTCAGATAGGTCGCGAATTGCATGTATCAGGCAACAGCCAAAGCGGAGGTCTGCCGCGCACCCTTGAGCTAGTTGTCAAAATAAAATCGGCTGAGTGCCTTAAAGCGCTCGCCTTAGTAGTCCGGTGAAGCTGTTAAGACCTTGCTGGGTCAATAGCGTAGCCAGTTCGAAAAAAAAAACCGCGCAACTTCGTCTGCGTGAAATCGGTTACCTGTTCCTATTGTATTTCCAAACTCAAAAAGTCTTTAAAAACGTAGCTCCCGATTACAGCGACTCCCACCGTTTCCAATTGTGAAACCAAGCAATTCAGGGATTCACGCAAAGACATACACAGTTCAACATCAAAAGACTTAGGCATAGCTGGATGAAATATCGATGAGCCGGACGTAGCGCCATCTGTTATTCAGGAACATCAATAATTTCATTTTGTTTAAAATATGAACGATCGTTTAATAATTTGGATAATGTTCATACAAAAATCGCCAATAAAAAAATTTTTGATGGTAAATAGAAAAGGATGTCAAAAAAAATCTGGATACGGACACCCTATTCACCTAGAGGTATAAATTATACTTTACGACCTATTCTTATACCTACCAAATATTATTGAAATTTCATAAAAATCGGTACAGCCCTTTCGGAGTAGTTCAAACAATAACACCGTGACACGAGTATTATATATCAGATGTAAATTACCTTTACGTCTACAGAAGACGATTTAAACAGCGTTATGGAGACATTTTTTTTTCGTGGTTAAAAATCCAATTCAGGAGTGACAGTTTCGCCCACAGGATCGACAAGTGAATGTCAAATCTGGAGCCGATTAGTCATTACGTGAAGACAAGTGATGGATAGTAGGTTTTGGTCGAAGTAGGTTGAACCACGTTTCACCGTGGTTCACGACGCACGGTTCATGAACGCACCGATTTCGCCTGTTCCTGTTATGAGCGAGCTCCGGCCAGCTTCTACAGTCACTGCCAAAACAGGACATATCTCGCTTGGTGCAATCTTTAAATCGTAGCAATGACCTCCAAATATTCTTTTTTGCATACGCTATAACACCCAGTAAGATACGCCTTAGCATACGGGATGCATCCATCCATTTCTATACCACTAGTGGGCGCCCAGTGGTCGACATTCGACCATAGTTCATTGATTTTTTTAGGTTGGAATTTTATTAGGGTTTAACGTATAATTTGATTTATTTATTGTCCAAATTCCGTTAACCACGTTCTGGGAGTATACAAATAAAATGACGTCTATTTGTTTGGAGAGTTTATTACCGACTACTTAATCGAGCGCGAACGCAGCCGCGCTCTCTATATTTTCTGCACCCACGTACATTATTACATAATACATATTTTGCATAGACCTTATCTGTGTCCCTACAAGGGTTAATATCATTGTTGAATGTAGAATGAAAAAGGGTAATTTGAACGTAATACATACAGGCGAGCATACCAACCTCCTTCACAACCTTTTTTGAAGTCCTTTATTGACAGATGTCAAAATATCTTTTTTATTTACATTTGTGTATATGTTGTGTAAAATTGAAGCAGTAGTGTGAGTAATGCATATTTTAATTAATTTAATATACTTCTAATGCATTTTATATAAAATAAATAGCTTTCTGCACTTCTCCTCCATATAAACTTCAACTATGCCAAATTTCACGTTCATCCGTTCGCCCAATTCCGTTAAAAAGGGATACAAAGTTTAGGCTTCACGTATTAATATATGATGATTATTACAAATTAATTTGTTTGTGGGAAATAATCTCTAGAATTATTGATCCGAATTTAAAAATACAATAACACGAAGCTACATGATCTCTAAAGTTACTTACTAATATTTTGAGTGCGATTGTGAGTGTGTATGTTTAACAATCATTTGTTACGCTTTCACGGTTTAACTGCACAACCTAATATCATGAAATTTCGTATACAAGTTGTCATGAGTCCAGTACA
Organism: Antheraea pernyi; assembly: GCA_015888305.1. Lineage (NCBI taxonomy): Eukaryota > Metazoa > Arthropoda > Insecta > Lepidoptera > Saturniidae > Antheraea > Antheraea pernyi. The sequence goes on along the minus strand of MU159237.1, from coordinate 258,789 downwards.
GGACAAAAGCTACTTTTTTTCCCAGAAAACAAGTACTATTCCCAAGAGACAGAACAAATCTACATTAACACGAATGGAGTCGTGGGCGAAACCCAGTGTGATTATAAACGAGATAGATGTTTGTTATCTTTTACTTTTCGCAGGCTATAATTTATAAATATATTATTTAAGTTAACTGATATATAATGATCAATTTTCGAAGTGAATACTTTTTTAGGCGCGTTTGTTACTTTTGGCAGGAGATAAATTTGTAATTTCGCGTCATAACTAGCTACGTAAGCATTACCGGCCGGACGTGCAGCATAGCCTGTGCACATGTACTATTGATATTTTGCAGCTCATCATACGATTCATTGATTAATAAACTTTATAAAAATGTATAATATATAATTATAGCTCCGAGTGCAAATAGATATGAAAACCACACTAATGTTAATAATTACAATAAACATATTCTGAAATTTAAAATTTGTCTGTTACAAATAACTAATACGGAAATTCAAAAGAGAACACATTTATTTTATAGACTCGATTTTTTTTTAATTTTAATTATTATATTGTTGTTCATGTATTATTCTATTTTTGTTTGTTAATCAATTAATGTATTTAAAATATAATATATAACATTTCAATTTAATTATTTTGCCGCATCCGTTCCTAGAGACGCCAATGTTATTTTGCATTAAGATTTTATATCTAACTAGCGGGCCCGGCAGACGTTGTCCCGCTCTGATTATAAAAAAAATCCTTGACAAATTATATACTAAAATCTTCCTCGTGAATCACTCTATCTATTGGTGGAAACAGTATGCGAATCCTTTCGGTAGTTTTTGAATTTATCGCGAACAGATAGACAGACGTGGTAGGGGACTTTGTTTTATACTATGTAATGATACCATATGATTTCATACAATTCTAATCTCACTTACAAGTATCTCATTACAAATGATCTACACATGGCTCGCTGTCCGCAACAATCGGTGCGAGTTCCATATTACGTGACAGTTACACAAAGGTACTGTAAGGTATAATCATTTATAAAAATACATGTCTAGACGAAGTCGCCGGTGGCTACAAGTTCTATATATAAATGTTACGTACAAAACCAGTATATTGTTTTTTAGTCACGACTGTTTAAAAACTAGTTGAAGAAAACTTACCTGGACGTGGTACACCCTGGTGAAAAACGAACGAGGCAATGGCCAAAGCGAGGGTTACAGCCTGACTGGGTCGCAACCACCATGTATATGGCGAAAAAACCCGTCATAGTGATTCGCTTCTGCGGGTCGCGTTTTGGGATCAGCCTGTACATATCCAGCTTTTTACAGGCCGGCATGACAGTGACGACCGGCGTTGGATAGTGTGTCACTCGGTGGTCACCATTGTTTTTGGATTGTACTGTGCTTACCATCAGGCACAGTGTAGTCACTTTGCCGTGATACAATAAAAATAAAATTCAAAAAGATGGACAATGACAAAGAAATCCACCATGAAATTAGTCGTCGTACATAGAAACTTTTGAAGTCAAGTACTTTTGAGAAATGTAAAACTTTTTTATAGAAGGATTATTCTAAAATTCAAATGTGCATCACAACTCTGCGGTAGCTTAATGTGATTAGGTACATAGAAATTCTATCTACTTGCTGAACATCTAGACGTACGTCTCTGCCCGCAAAATGGGAGTTTTATTTTACTGAAGGATAAATGTAATCTCTCATATTATACTAGCATTTCTCCACGTCTTCGGTCACGTTAAATTATAATAGTTATATTATAAAGTAATAATATATATATTATTGTGGACGTTACCTTGCACTTCCGCCTGGAATAGATTGGCCGCTAACACGTCTGACTGCCCTTTTTATCACTGATAATATTGTCACTAATTTTTTATAAAAATCGCTTTTAATGGTTAAGGCGTATATGTGTAAAATTATAGAGATTTGCCGTTGTGCGTACATTACACAAAAACTATTAGGTAGACTTTTTTTCAATCTTCAATTATACACTTGACCCTTATTAAAAGAAAAACAATGGCACAATATCTTAACCTAATGTGAGATAATTAAAGTTTTACGAAACTGCGATTTTTATGAGTGCTACGCAGTCAGTGATATCTGAAGTGGTGCAAGCGGTGTGGTGCGCTTACGCAGGAGAGAGACAATAAACGGTTAACATGTTTTTTTTTGTTTGGTGTAGCGACGAGTGGTGGACTTTATTACAAATTTGATAATAAAAGAAACGAGATCGGTGGTGGTTACCTTTCAAATGCAAACGGCATCGTGTTTGTGGATCCACGTGATAATGGGTATAGGATAGACAAGATAGGTACTCGTCGTGGTGCACGTCGTTGCAGTGCCCTCTTCTCCGATTTTCTTTTATATACGTAGGCGCGTGCGACGGCTTCGAATGATACCAGCGTGCGATATCGAGCGGCAGACCGAACTCGAGCGTGGACCGACTAATTGTAATATGGGGGGTTAGAGCGGGCGGAAACAGGGATGGGACATTACCACGTTGATACCAAAACATGATTTCGTCAACATTTAGGTGCAAACATTCTGTATAACAAATATATTGTTAAAGTAATCATCAACGCAAACAAAGTCGCGAGTATCAGCTAGCGTTATTATATAATAATGCTTGTTCGATCGTGGGGTAAAACCGTTGGTCAATTATCAGTTTTATTAAACTGAACATCTCCTGCTATTTTGAACTCGGTTAAAAATAACGAGCATCGTATAATTGTCAGCAGAATAACGATATCTTCAATCATTTGTTATCCGTTGCATAAAAATAACACATTATATTACTGGTTCATGTTTTAAAGACTGACAACATTATTATTGTAATGATAATACAATAGAATTTAATTTTATTATCATATATATTAATACGTGAAGCCTAAACTTTGCATTCTTTTTTAACGGAATTGGGCGAACGGATGAACGTGAAATTTGGCATAGTTAAAGTTTATATGGAGGAGAAGTGCAGAAAGCTATTTATTTTATATAAAATGCATTAGAAGTACATTAAATTAATTAAAATATGCATTACTCACACTAATGCTTCAATTTTACACAACATATACTCACATGTAAATAAAAAAGACATTTTGACATGTCAATAAAGGACTTCAAAAAAGGTTGTGAAGGAATTTGCTATGTATTATTTTACTCTTACGTTCCAATTACCCTTTTCCATTCTACATTCAACAATGATATTATAACATACAACTATTATTATAATAACTGAGTAACCATGATAAAAACCTTTGATTATAGAAGTAAGTTGACAAAAGAACCCTAATAAAGTTCAAACTTTAAAAAATCAATGAACTATGGTCGAATGTCGACCACTAGTAATAATAAAATAACTCCAATAGACACAAGAGGTCGTTAAAGTTTCAAATAATTCTAGCGGTCTATTATCTTCAGTGAATAGTATGATGAGTTTTACTATTATGAGTATACTAGCGGGACACGGGAAACGTTGTCCCGCCCTGACTATAAAAACATCCTTGACAAATTATATATTAAAATCTTCCTCATGAATCAATTTATCCACTGGTAAAAAAGCGCATGAAAATCCATTCAGTAGTTTTTGAGTTCATCACGAACAGACAGACGCGGTAGGTTATTTTCGTGTTATATTTTTAATACAATTTTTTACCCCTTTTTTACATACAAATTTATCTTTACGATGCATCGTTACAGCTCAAACACAACGTCTTATTTCGCAGACAGATTATAAAACTGTATGGTTTAAATTGAAAAGTTAATTGAATAAAATTGTAAAAAGCTCTAGGCAATCACAAGGATTGCTGACAACAGAACAAATTCAAAACAGTGGAATAACTGTGTTCTTTTTTTGGATTTTTAATTCAGTCTCTGTTTATTAAAATTTCATAATTCGTTAATAAAAATTAACATTTGTCGGATTTTTCCATCTAATTGCACTTGTGCAATTATTATATATATTATATCGATTAATCAAAAATATGAGGAGCTGCAGAAACTGAATACAACATATCAATATTACATGTACACAGGTCGCTATACTACACGCCGCCAGTTTCACGCAAGCTCAGTACGTCACGACCATGTCGAGGTCATCGGTGACGAGACCCACATGTTATTCTCTTATCAAAAATCGCACAACGTGGGTAAAGAAGTTTTCATTTCAAATTAGTAATGCAGGATTGAATTTGATAAGCAGTATAGTCGAAGAGGTTCGGCAAGCTAAAACCGAAACTGTATGAGAAGCTAGTATTTTTGCCCGAAATTGGCCATAACCGAAGCCGAAATGTTGGTCGGCCAAATCTTAATACTTGGTGAGAACTGAAAAATAGCGTTGTTACTTTAAGCTTTTATTTCTTAACAATATTTCACTTACCCAAAAGCTCGAATGCTTTTTAACCTTGCCTTAGTACTCACGGGACTGCGATATTACATATATTGCTGTCACGCTCTACTTGAACTTGTGCGAGCAAGATAATTGTATTGCCAACTGATTATTTCTATGTAAATAGATAAATTAAGTATAGCATACTCTCGTCTCGTTCTCAAGAACTGGATAGATTTTAATGTTTCTTCTCATTGTCTATTTTTTTTTATATCATAGGGGGAAAACGAACTGGTGGGTCACCTGATTTTCACACTAGCAACACCAGGGGAGTCGTCAATGCGTTGCCAGCCTGTGTTTTTGGGGGTGGGAGAAGGGGGAAGGGGGAAATGGGCAGAGAAGGGAGGTGGCATTCCGGCGCTCTTACTAATCGTTCGAAAATCAACAATCCAAGCACTGTTACTTGACGTCGGTGTTTCTGTGGGTCAGGTGGTAGTAGCCCGATCCAAGCACTGTTACTTGACGTCGGTATTTCTGTGGGTCAGGGTACTACCAGTACCCCGGGCAAGCCGACCCGTTCATGCTGAAACCAGTAATAGCTTCAGCGTGACTACCACCTACAGAATGTAATGTAATGTATGTCAGTATATTTATAATGGTTATATTATTTTTTCTGAACTATAGCCAGGTTAGATATTATTTATATGTAATGAATTTCGTCCACAATAAAGAATAACATAAAATGACGTATAAACTGACTTATGATTGATTGAAAAGTGTTTGGTTTACGCACTTTACCCTGTAACAAACTATTATTGTTGCGTAAGCTTGAAACTAACTGACAAGAAGATAACATTTTAACTCCAGTGTTATACTAACTGACAAGTGATATTTGAGTGACATACCAATAAAAGTTACATAAACAATTTCTTTATTCTCAAGCTCTATTTCTTTTTCAGCAGTTGATTATAATTAATTTCTATCATGATTTAATAAATAACCTAGTAGGTACACTTAAATTACTAAATATACGATTCGGATTTAGTTCTTATATATAATTCAGGACTTTTCGTTGGACAAAGAATCATTTAAATTTTTTATACTTTTATAATATTCGTCCAATAGGACAGGCGAAGGAATGAATCCATACTGCCAATTCTGAAGTTGTCAATATAGGTAGTTCTTACGTATCCTTTAACCAATTTCCTTCAGTGTCCAAGTTATAAAGGCATAAGCGCCAAATCTTCTATATAATATTTCGTACATATTCTTTTTTCCATCTTTTTTATCTTAATCTCCTTATTATTAGTAGCGTACCATATTCTTTGTCTGAATGATTTCGTTTCTCTCACCCAGAGTGTTTGTTAATTTCCAGTGTTTATTAATTTCCATTATCGAGTAATTAATTTAATATTCTAACAAGATGGTGGATCCCTTGTTAGAACTTTCCATGGAGTTTTTGTGGCATCTCAGAATTCATGGTCCGTGGTATTACTTTCCATTCACTTCACTTATGCACAATAAACAAACTGTATTACATAAAACACCACCAATTTTACACAATATAGAGTCAAGTAACACAAGATTATGAATATGAAATAAAACCCACTATATGACAGACTAAGATCAAGCCAAAAACTCACTTGTTTAAATAAGACTACGATCCAATCAGTCACGTGTTACTAATTATAACGAGTGATAAAATAAATCACACTAGTTACTAGTTTGCGTTAAATATAGCCGTTACATATCACAGATGATAAAATTAACGCAGGCATACCTACATTATAACACGTCGAATTCTATCTTCATATAGCAAACCTATGTACGAGAAACATAATTGTTGTTAACATGTTAATAAATGAATTAATTAATCTGGTTGAGTAAAATTGAATCATATTGTAAGTATCGTAAGGCTGTTAGTAGGTGTAGGTAGTAGTAGGTGTTAGTTTTTTTATAATAAGGAAATAACTTTATGATTGTGAGATATGATCTTATTTTTAATCATCGCCGTAAGCGGCTCGATTTAGTGAAATCATCACGTGTAAAATATAACAGCTCCTGAATAAGCACCAGTTATAGTATAACAGTAATAAAAAATAATTTCACTGTGTTCTAGTTATTTTAAAATAGTCGTATTTTTAAAGACTACCGCCACCTTCTATAGATATAATAGGAATTTAAATCTAACGTGTCTGTACTTTTTCGATTTACGTGTTGCAGGTGTCTAGAAATAAGTAATAAAATACATTTAAATAATTTTGGAAATGTCTGTCTGTCTGTTTTGTATGAATACGGATCACTGCTAAAGTACTGGGTTCACAATAAAACCACATCTAGGAAATCATAAAGCATATCTTCGAGAATAACTTAGTCTTTATTTCATTAAAGTCGGTTCACTCTAACAAAAGTTATTGTAATTTTAATGACGATGCGACTTAAGCAAAAGAGAAATGCAGATAAGTAAATAGACTTACATTATATTCCACGCGGACGGAAACGCGGGCACAGTTGGTTGATATATAAGAACCCAAGATGCACAGTCTCGAATAAAAGTAACGCTCAAAACCGTCCCCAAAAACTCACGGATATACCTAAGTAGTTATAGTTATACTATAAACTTGTTTCTGCAAATTCAAACTTACGCGAATGATTTAAAGTTGTTTCTACAAAGCAGTGTACAAAAAGACGCGAGTGCCGAGAAGTATTTCAAATAGTAATTTGAAATGAGTTCTAATAAGTAATAAGAACTCACTTTGGTTTGGAATACGTTGACTGTGCATCTTGGGTTTTTATATATCAATGCTAACTGCAGCATATTTACACTCTTCGCAGCTAAAGCGACTTAAAATGTAACTTTTATTTTGTGCTTTCTATAGCTACATTTAATTTTCACTCGCCTGTCTACACTTGTTTACGTTGACCTCATTACGGTGAAGTGTACGAAGCCTTCAATTTCATTGTTTATCCATCGCGTACAAAATATTCCTTCTTTATGTTTATTTTTAATCACATTAAATATTAATAAGTATGGTAAAATATTTGAATAGGTAGATCTATGAATTAATCGTTATAATAGCGGCACGCTATGATGGACTTTTTGACGTTGATATATGAAACTTCATGTATATTAATGACTAAAACAGTACGTATAAAACATTATTTCTTTTCTTAAAACTTAAATAACTAATTTTCTATCGAACTGATCAACGCTGTTGGCCTGATAGGCCTTCACAGCTTCACCGGACTAAAAAAGCGCGCGTTTACAACATTCGCCCTTTTGGCAACAAACTAAAGCGTGCCAAAGTGACAGAACCTCGACGTGGGCTGTTGCCTTGGATGCAACAACACGAATCGTAATCTAATAATCGTAATATATATGTTAAAAAGATGTACCCAATCGAGTTTCTTGCCGGTTCTTCTCGGTGACTGGTTTGTTTTCCGAACCGATGGTAGTTTTGACGTTCATAAGCGCCTTATTAGGGCCTAAACTGAATAAAGTATTTTTGATTTGATTTGATTTGAAATCTCTACAATACGTAAATATAATGAAATAAAATGAAAGATAAGGGAAAAAAATAAAACCCTTCCACTTGCATTTGTAAGCGTGTATGCGTGCACGTGTGTGGAGGTGACATGAGTAATGTTGTCGCAGTGATATAAGCTTTTGTGTCACTGTATCGCGCGAGCAGCGTACTCAAGGGCTCCACGCCGAGGGAACGGACCTAGGCTTGAGCTGCTGCCGAGGGGGGCCTAGTCTGGTGTGCGGGAGCGAAATTTACCCCCAGACCACGGCGGCGTGATCTGTGGTTACGCGGGCGTGGGCGGGAGCATGCTCTGTTTGGAGATACAGGTTGGTACTGATCGTTCACTGCCGTTATTTCATCGGGAGGGGCGGTAAAAATATGTCGCGGACGTCTTTTACAACGCGCAGCGTTTGGTACGGGTTCGTATTTTGCGGCGGATACCACTCGTCGCATGGGTGATTTAATCAGGAAAATGAAACGATTTTATTCCGTTTGTATATACTACTAGCAAGGTCGGCGTTCGTTGTCCCGAACCGATAATAAAAAACCTTGATAAATTATATGGCTAAGCCTTCCTCATGAATCACTGTATCTACTGGTAAAAACAACAAAAAAAAATCCGTTGAGTAGTTTTTGAGTTTATCGCGAACAGACAGACAGACGGCAGAGGACTATGTGCTGATGATATAGGCTAATAGCCACCGGGTATATCATCCTCTTTGGCAGACTGGCTGAAACTTTTGTATTATCTGTCTATACTAATATATAAAGCTGAAGAGTTTGGTTGAACGCTATGATCTTAGGAACTACCAGTTTGATTTGAGAAAATCCTTCGGCTTTAGGTAGCTCATTTATCGAGGAAAGCTTTAGGTTATATATCATCACGCTAATACCAATAGAAGCAGAGAACCAATGAATAATGTTTCAAAATCGGGCACTTTTTTTTGCTTTTGAGAGATTTCGTTAGTGTTAGTATTATATACGTTGCCATGGTAACGTGGTAAGTATCAACGCAAACATTTTCAAAGTTTATTTTGTTATCCTATTCAAAAAGTTTACTTTATTTCCAATTTTTTATTTGTTCTCTATTACGTATCTATTAAGTATTATAAAAATAAAGTTTGTGTATGTACAATTAAAATAACAGCTTTTTTATGAATGGATATGGCTACAAATGACCACAAAAAAGCTTTTTTATATTGACTGAAAAAGTTTTTATAAAATCCATTGTTCTCTAACTAGTCGACAAGATTGGATGTATTTTATTTTTTACTAGCGACCCTCACCAACTTCGCATGAGTGCAATGTACATACTAATATGAGACAGTGTGGAGTGATAAGGAACACATTTTTTTTTTGTAAAAAGATAATAATGGTTACTGTGGGTTACACTTTAGAGATGGATATATATCATAGGGGTACATCGTACCTCGTACATCGTAGTACATTAAATTGATCCATCTAGGTTTAGCCAGTGTTTGTGATTTAAGCGCACAAAAATATATGACGAAGTTTTCGGCTTTTCTGTACTATACTATGTATGCATTATACATATAAACCTACTCTATATATTGCTAAAAACTGTATTAAAACCCGTTAAATAGTTTAAAAGATCTAAGCGAACAAACAGCGGAAGTGACTTCATTTTATACTATGTAAAGATTTATTTTATTTGATCTTTTATTGCTACGAATATATCAGCCGACTTCCCTCCGTATTGTCTCTAGGTTCACATCAGCAGAATCCCTGATGAGACATCATTACCAGGATTCAACATCTTGACTTCACCTGATGAGGGTTTTGCCAAGATACTGTGACAAATACCTATGTTTTGACAACTAAAATTCATACTAAACATAATGTATTTTCTAGTTAAGTTTTAGTATTGTAATTTAAAGGAGACAAAGTCAAGAGTCGTTGCTAGTATTTTATACATTGTGTTATTGAGTTTACATAACTGTACTGTTTGTTCTTCTTATATGTAATTGTATATTTCTATATAATAGATACGTTCAGTCTTATAACAGTAAGCAATTAGGTACAGCCGTTCATCTAACGTCGTGTTGGGCCATTACGTGAGTTATCTAATCTGTCAATTTGTATTTAGCGATAGTAACAAATTGACATCAAAATGTATTATTTATAATCTGCGCAAAGTAATACCTTCATCAATCAAATAATTATCTATTTGACAATGGAAGTAGTTAGATGTTCGAACTAGTGAATATTTAATCCGAAGTTTTGCGGTAAGAAGGAATATTCCGACATTAGCGCTATTTATTTTATATAAAATGCATTAGAAGTACATTCAATTAATTAAAATATGCATTACTAATGCTTCAATTTTACACAACATATACACACATGTAAATAAAAAAAAACAATTTGACATCCGTCAATAAAGAACTTCAAAAAAGGTTGCGAAAGAGGTTGCAATGCTCGACTGTATGTATTATTTTACTCTTACGTTCCAATTACCCTTTTTCATTCTACATTCAACAATGATATTAACCCTAATAAAATTCAAACTTAAAAAATCAATGAACTATGGTCGAATGTCGACCTCTGGGCGCCCACTAGTTTAAATAAAATGACAATTGAACAACTGAACCTCAATCCTGCTAATATTTTTCAAGATATCTCTAATGCCAATGTCTCGCTTACTTATATTTTACATGGAGATTTTTTAACCAATCGTATTCAGTTTTCAAAATTTATTTTTTCATACAAACCTAGTCCTGACAGTTACACACCAACAAGAAAAGAGTTAATCAAATAGGCGCAGTCGTGCTCCTATTCTATGTCATACTGACGTATAAGCTGTGGTAACACAATCTTTTTTATATCATAGGAGGCAAACGATGGATCATCTGAGTTAAAGTGATCACCACCGTCCATAGACACTGGCAATACCAGGGGAGTCGCAAGTGCATTGACAGCCTTTTAAAGAAGCCTTCATTATCATTCCAACAACTCGTTAACACCCACCCCTTTCTAGTCGTGCACGAGTGGCCGCTGCGTTTTTCTTCTCGCAACGTCTACCGTGCAGACGTTACATACATTATAACTCCACATCGTTTCCAGTCCAGGAGATATTAATCGCAGTTATAAATAAATCTTATAATATTTTCGCTTCCCGCGTTCGCATGGTAGAGTAACGTGAGCTCCATATATTCGACGTTTACCGCGACCTTGTGAAGGTGAATCACAATGTGCTGCTGGGGTTGCTTCGGGCGGCTGTACGTGATTATGGATGTTGAATATGCTGCAGAAGAACATCAGATCAGTGCACGACATCCTGCTCTTTACCTTCATATTTCCCCTTGTCACTGTGACGACGAAACACCCGCCGGTATTTGACTTGATTACGTCTTCAAACTATATTTCTGTAAACAAATCCGTGCAGTAAGTTTTGCGTCTTATACTAACTTTCTCATTGAAAACATGAAACTAGGGTTTTACTCGTAGTTGCTCGATTTAGATTTCCGATTCTAGACGTATAAAACAAACCGCTATGAAATAACCAAATAATAATAACACTTCTAAGTTACAATGACATCCTAACCAAACATCGGTCAACGAGTTCCGGTTTATGTGTCCCTAAAAATCGAATGGTACCACTTCCGTAGAATCTATACTGAACCCAGACATAAACGTATACATGTCCCATATATAAAACAAATATTTGTATAGAAAATTGTCCATAAATACAAAGTCAAGCAATTAAGACCATTTTAAGAGATGTATGAGTGCCTTTCGGCTGAGTTGCTATTGTCGCTGAATTACTGTTTACAAATAGTCTCCTAACTAATATAATAGATGCGAAAGTACACTAATTTTTTACACTTTCACATCTTAACTAATAAAATCGATTATCATAAAGATTTGAAACCACGATTTCAGGAATGAAAGTGCAGAGGTTAATGAACTTCAAGACCATTTGAATGGATTGACTGAAAAAGTTTTTATAAAATCCATTGTTCTCTAACTAGTCGACAAGATTGGATGTATTTTATTTTTTACTAGCGACCCTCACCAACTTCGCATGAGTGCAATGTACATACTAATATGGGACAGTGTGGAGTGATAAGGAACTCTTTTTTTTTTTGTAAAAAGATAATAATGGTTACTGTGGGTTACACTTTAGAGATGGATATATATCATAGGGGTACATCGTACCTCGTACATCGTAGTACATTAAATTGATCCATCTAGGTTTAGCCAGTGTTTGTGATTTAAGCGCACAAAAATATATGACGAAGTTTTCGGCTTTTCTGTACTATACTATGTATGCATTATACATATAAACCTACTCTATATATTGCTAAAAACTGTATTAAAATCCGTTAAATAGTTTAAAAGATCTAAGCGAACAAACAGCGGAAGTGACTTCATTTTATACTATGTAAAGATTTATTTTATTTGATCTTTTATTGCTACGAATATATCAGCCGACTTCCCTCCGTATTGTCTCTAGGTTCACATCAGCAGAATCCCTGATGAGACATCATTACCAGGATTCAACATCTTGACTTCACCTGATGAGGGTTTTGCCAAGATACTGTGACAAATACCTATGTTTTGACAACTAAAATTCATACTAAACATAATGTATTTTCTAGTTAAGTTTTAGTATTGTAATTTAAAGGAGACAAAGTCAAGAGTCGTTGCTAGTATTTTATACATTGTGTTATTGAGTTTACATAACTGTACTGTTTGTTCTTCTTATATGTAATTGTATATTTCTATATAATAGATACGTTCAGTCTTATAACAGTAAGCAATTAGGTACAGCCGTTCATCTAACGTCGTGTTGGGCCATTACGTGAGTTATCTAATCTGTCAATTTGTATTTTAGTTCGAACATCTAACTACTTCCATTGTCAAATAGATAATTATTTGATTGATGAAGGTATTACTTTGCGCAGATTATAAATAATACATTTTGATGTCAATTTGTTACTATCGCTTCTGTCAATTTGTATTATTTATAATCTGCGCAAAGTAATACCTTCATCAATCAAATAATTATCTATTTGACAATGGAAGTAGTTAGATGTTCGAACTAGTGAATATTTAATCCGAAGTTTTGCGGTAAGAAGGAATATTCCGACATTAGCGCACATTTACAAATTTAATAATAGCGTTATGAACTGGTGATTTATCTTTCTTCAAGTAACTTTTACTTTTTTAACGTCACCATTATATGTGTTTTTTTCATTAAAATTAGTTAGTTCACTAGTGATTTAATTTCAATATAAACTCTATAGTACTCTGACAAAATGTTATGGTCTAGTTGTCTGGTGAAATTTGACGCCAAATTTCTTGGAATTTATGTACATTTAGCAATTTAATTTAATTGTTAACCCTATCGGCTGTGAATTGGAATATCATGAGGAAACCTGAATCTGAGAAAGACTGTTGCTTGTGGGAAACTATAAAACTATGAATTTCTCGGAGTTTGAAATACCTAATAAGATGTACGCTAGCGTACATAATCACAAGATTATGCACATATTTTTACTATTTACCTTACTAAGAGGCTTTTGGTACAATAATGGAGCTCTTACCGGCTGCCTTATTACTATACTAGTAACTAGCTGCAACTTCGTCTGTGTTCAAAATAATGATGAAAGCATAAATTACCTTCGTGTAATTGAAACGGAATATGTAACTCAAGTCGAGTTTAATATTTATCGTTATGTTTCAGCTAAGGCTTTTATAAGTTATAGTATACTACCGTGTCCAGCAGAAGTTTTCCTATCCTGATAATAAAATTAAACAAAATATTATATTATACCTAAAGCTTCCTCGTGAATCACTCTATCTACTGATGAAAACTCCATCCGCTGCGTTTTTCTTCTCGCAACGTCTACCGTGCAGACGTTACATACATTATAACTCCACATCGTTTCCAGTCCAGGAGATATTAATCGCAGTTATAAATAAATCTTATAATATTTTCGCTTCCCGCGTTCGCATGGTAGAGTAACGTGAGCTCCATATATTCGACGTTTACCGCGACCTTGTGAAGGTGAATCACAATGTGCTGCTGGGGTTGCTTCGGGCGGCTGTACGTGATTATGGATGTTGAATATGCTGCAGAAGAACATCAGATCAGTGCACGACATCCTGCTCTTTACCTTCATATCACTCTATCTACTGATGAAAACTCCATGAAACTCCGTTTAGTAGTTTTTGAGTTTATTACGTAGCAGAGGCACTTTGTTTTATAATATGTAATGATGTGTTATTATGATGTATAAGCTATGTTATTGTAGAGTTTCGTCAAAATCCGTTCATTACATTATACGTGAAAGAGTGATAAATATATTCCCATCCTCACAAAGTCGTTTACAATATCAATAGGATATTGTACACTGTCTTGTTTAAATTCTAAAACAGGAAACAAATCCTTAATGCTATCTTTATCCTAACTAACATTATAGATTAACTACTAAACCAATCTTTGTGAAATTTTACATACACATTGTTAAAAGTATAGAAAATTACATAAGAAGAAGAAGTAGATTGAATATACATGAATGCAAGCGAAGTCACGATGAAACGCTAGTATTGGCATAACCCATAATTCTCTATTTTTATGGCCCCACAGTCTTATCTCAGTTTAGCGTACAAACTATGTATATATGTTCACATTACACGTTCCGGAGATATGTGCTTTATCATAGAGGCTTTAATTTAGATCGTAGCCTCTGCTCACTACTTTGAGTAAGGTAATTTGGTGCTCATTGTACCTGCGGTGGCTTTTAAGCTGCTGACGGGATTGTAGATACGTTAATGGATACATTAGAGCCAAAAATGATAGTGAATATAATTTAATTTATCTCGGTGCTTGTATTAGGTTGGATTTCAAACATTTTTAAAAGGAGTTGTTTGCGATAAGGGTTAGTAAAAAATGTTGTATTTCAGAATTAATATTACAAAGTCACGTTCGAAGGATGTTATTTTGAATACTACGTTGTGCATAATAATACGATGTAAAATGAAGTTTTTTCAAACTGACTATTTACCTAGCAAGGTCTTAACAGCTTCACCGGACTACTAAGGCGAGCGCTTACGGCACTCCTCAGCCGATTTCATTTGGGCAACTAGCTCAAGGGTGCACGGCACACCTCGGCTTGGGTTGTTGCCTTATACATGCGATTGGTAACCTATCTTTTCTTTTTTTTTAACGTGGGGAAATCCCTTATGGATATTCCACTCCACCCACGCTCCAACCCACGGTGTACCGACAGACCGTTTTGTGGGGGCAAGGGATCGTTCGAGCTAATCTACCTTGTAAAGCCGCCCGGAAGGTGACCGCCGGGCTCCTACCTATAGAGGGACAGACCGGGTACACACCGACTGCCCCCCCTCGTCCGTCGGACCTGTGCAATGAGGAGATGGGCCCTCCCGTCCTCAGGTCCGGCTACGGTGGCGGGAGGCTCCGCCTCTACCTCCCTGGGAGTCGGAGGCTCCCCCCTTCGTTTCCTCGCCGCCGTGAACTCGTACTCGCTTGGCCGCTACTACGTCTCACTGCAATAATAATAAAATCATATGTTTTTTGTCGGTAATTCCAGGCGGAAGTGCAAAGTAACGTCCACTATAACATTTAATTATGGGTTTCTGCAAAGTAACGCCTTCTTCAATGAAATAACTCAACACATTATTTACTTGTTATTTATATATCTCTGGGATTAACAGTCAAATAAAAAAAATGCATTTTTATCTTATATGTATAGGAATATTATAATGAACTACCTGTTATCTACGACTTTTCTGTGCAGATTTTAACAAAAGCGTGTTGTTTATTGTAAACGTGCGATAGGGGCACGCGGTAATATGTACTGTTTCTTTGGTTTATTATATTTGTGCGGAACCCTATTGTTTTATGAGTTAAAAGTATCCTATGCTACTTCTTATGACATCAGATACCTGATAATGAAAGTCACGCTAAAACCGATCCAACAGTTTCAGAGAATAGCCGGTACAAACAAGACAAAAATTTCAACAATTATTTTTTTCCATAAAAAGCTGATTTTTGACAATACAACATACAATTAAATTTGTTTTCTTCAATTAACTCATAAATCTGATTTGGCTTCATAACTTCAAATGAAATTTAAATTATTTTTTTACTCCTCTCTTTTTGCGCCATAATTACACGTGTAAAACATTCGTTACTTATCTCTGAATAAGATTCTCGATCTGTAGCCAGACGAGGGAGCGTTATCGCAAAAAAATCCTCGATCATTTACGACTTTATCCCAACTGATGTTTCAGCATTCGCGTTCATGCGAACTGTGTGTCAATGACTTATGTGTTGGGTACACACGCGGCAATAATACGAACATTATGCCGAAGCCCACTAATGTGGTACTAGTATTACAATATTCGGCCGTACGTTGACTTTATGTTTCCGATATTAGGCATTTTTTGTGCGTACCTCGAACCTACTTATAAGAATTATTAGCACAGTTTGAGTTTACGAGCATTCTTATATCCAATATATTTTTCAGCGCTTACTTCGAATATTATACTTTATCTGTCGGTTGAATATAGTACTTTAAAAGAATAGAGGATGATATTAATTAAATAATGAATTATTGTAAAATATTCATAGATTGTACTTACTACACGTTGTAATGTAAATTTTATTCGTTTTATGTAATTTCTTTAGAAACTATTTTATCGAATTGTCAATTGGTGATAATTTAATTACCTTGTTTTATTATAAACTAACATCTGCCTGCAACTTCGTCCGTGTGGAATAATTAGTTTGGGCTGACGCTAACACGCAGAGGAAGCACTCAAAAGTAAAAAAAAGGTATTTAATACATTGAAAGTTTTAATACAAAGAAACAAAATGTTGACTATAGCTAACTTCAGGGTATTGGTTTTTCGTGACGATGTGCGCGCGCATCGTAATAACTTCAGGGTGTCGGTTTTTCGTGACGGTGCGCGCGCGCGCGCGCGCGCATCTTAAAAAGTACTCTCATCGTTTATCCCTAACGCGCCAAAAGAAGTATAACTTCGAAAAACGATTTTGAAACATTCTTCATTGGTGCTCCGCTTCTATTGGTCTTAGCGTGATAGTATATAGCCTATAGCCTTCCTCGATAAATAAGATATGTAACCCTGAAATAATTTTTCAAATCGGACCAGTAATTCCTGAGATAAGAGTGTAAACAAACTCTTCGGCTTTATAATATTAAGTAAGGATAAACTTAATGGTTTTTGAATTACTGTGAACCCAATTAGTTAAGTTTCACAAATTATATTATTCATCTACACTCAATTGACCTTATCTTATTGCTTGAAACCATTTATTCCAAGCAATCTTAGAGTGGTATATGTTGTTAAAGTATGTCTCTGAGGAATGTAATATAACACAGACATATCCCTTCCTCTCCTTTTCATAACCGCACCACACGTGCTGGTCTTCGGAGTCTATCTGGACACGAATTAAAAAGTTCGTGCAACTGTGGAACAATCTCCCGGCCAGTGTGTTTCCTCCTCTTTATGACATGGGGTCCTTCAAGCACAACGTGAAGAGATACTTACACAGGCCGGCATGACAGTGGCGACCGGCGATGGATAATATGTCTCTCGGTGGTCACCATTGATTTTGGATTGTACTGTGCTTACCATCAGGCAATACACAAACGGGAGAGCAATGAAAATCACATGTACCTTATAGCTTTAATGACTATTAATTCGTTTTTATATTGCATCTACTTCGAAAACAGAACCTTATAGACATATACAAGATACTATGCTAACGGCAAATATACACTGCTTATTCTGGGCAGCAGAAAAATACACAACGTCCTCAGTTTTATAATAAAAAACAGCTATACTTAAAAAGAAGTGTGTAAAGTGGGTACAACTTAAGAGTAAATTTTAAAAGTATCTCAGACTATTAAAACATCCGAACATTACACAAAAGGGCTGGAAGGATTTTAGGGGTGTAAGGGGTGTCGAATAACATATAAGACTTGAGACACTCAAGTCAACCTCACCTGCACGTGGTGCACCCTGCTGAATAACGAACGAGGCAATGCCGAAAGCGGGGTGGTAGGGTTTTACAGCCCGACTGGGTCGCAACCACCATGTATATGGCGAAAAAGCCCGTCATAGTGATTCGCTTCTGCGGGTCGCGTTACGGGATCAGCCTGTGCATATCTAGCTTTTCGTAGGCCGGCATGACAGCGGCGACCGGCAATGGATACTTTGTCACTCGGTGATCGTCATTGTTTTTGGATTGTACTGTGCTTAACAACAGGCACAATGCAATCATTTTGCCGTGTAACAATAAAAAAATAAAAATAGGAATACATATATAGAAAATCTTTTCCATTGTTCAAATTATTTTAATGTATTCTTTTTTCTTTCATTTCTGCTTATAATGATGCTTTCATTTCAATTACAGCGAAGAGGGAAAGACTCACAGATGTCGTAGCAAATAAGCCAATTTAATTACACACTCACATCGACTTCTGGTATTATATCTCGTCTGGTAAACCGCGCGAGAAATTGTCTGTGTATTTTTAGGAAACATTACTTACGTTTCAGCCATCGCTCCATTAGCGCGAACTGACGTAACCTTTTAAAAAGGAGACGAGATCGTGTTTGTTTTTTTTTCTTTGCGTCACACCCTTGATTGGTGGAAATATAGTTTGTTTTAATATATTGACGTGTTTATATAAATCTATGGTTTGTTTTATGGTTTTGTTAATATATTGACGTGCTTATATAAATGTATGGTTTTGTTTTATGGTTTTTACTATCGTTTCTGTGGCTATTAAATTATAAACAATGTGACTGATATTCACCTAAGCTATTATAATATCCAATGAACATGACTCAATGGGTTTTCGATTTGCTGTGTTACGGATTGAATCAAACTTAAAATTCACTATTGAACACTTGGTACCTATTTTAAAATTTTATGGAACATACTGAGTAAAGTCTAAAATTGTAATACTGTCTTATTTTCTCCGATCGAAACTTCTTGTTTCTATGAAACATTCTAAATCATACTCATGCCTTTAGATTTCCTTACGATGTTTTTTTCATTACAATCATACTAGACTTTGCACGCGGTTTCTTTTGACTTCGTAGATTTGACTTCCACAACCGTAAATTATTTTCTGCATGATAGGAAATCTGTGTCCCTTTTTATACACCTGACATCGTATACGCAAAATTTCATGGTGATCGATTGAGTAGTTATGGTGTGAAACTCACAAACAACCAAATTCACTTTCGCATTTAGAATGTTAATTAGGATTACTATTTAAATGTAAAAAAAATCTAATGTAAATATAATAAAATAAAAAATGAAATATAATTTTTAAATAAAATAAATTTTAAATAAAAATGTAAATATAATTTGCATACAATTTAAGAAGCTATGTTATAAATATGAGTAACTGATCCGGCCACGCGTTGCTGTGCCATTAACTGGAATTGGAAAACTTCAGAATTAAAACGTGGCGCCATCTATGAAATATCTATAACAATCGGTCCTACAGCTTTCTGTCAGCAAATTTATTTAAAGTTCCATCTGTTCGAGACTCATGACACTTACAATTAATAACAATAATCAACACTGACAATCATTTAATTTGGTATTAAAAAATATTGAGACCTAACGGATTAATATCGAAATATAAATTATCCTATCCCTCAAATTGGACCAAATCTAATAATGTTTATAAAGCTGGAGGGTTTCTTTGTTTTGTTGAACGCCCTAATACGGAACTACTGATCGGATTTGAAAAAATCTTACAGTGTTAGATATCACCTTAGTTAGACCTCATTTATCGAGGAAGACTATATATCATCATGCTGTAGGTATCATTTTATAGGTGGTAGAGCCACGCTGAAGCGATTACCGGTTTCAGCATGAATGGGTCGGCTCGGCCCGAGGTAGTACCACCCTCTCACAGAAAACCGACGTGAAGTAACAGTGATTGCAATGTTGCGTTTTGTTCGGTCAGTGAGAGCGCCGGAGGCTCACCTCCCTTCCCCTTCCCCCCCACACAAGCTGGAAACAGACTGGACGGTGGTGATCACTTAACATCAGGTGACCCACCAATTCGTTTGCCTTCTATGATATTAAAAAAAAAAATGCTAAGACGAATAGAAGCGGATCACCAATGAAGAATGTTTCAATATCGGAGTTTCTTTTGACAGACTTTATACGTGACTATTCCGCACGGGTGAAGTCGTGGACAGAAGGAAGTTATACATAAATACCAACTTTCATGAAGATCGGTTCAATAGTTTCGGGGTTCATCGTGGATAAACATCGTGACACTGGACTTTTATACATTTGAGATATGTCGAATAGAACAACACTGGATCCGTCACTTCCATCACACTTCCAATTCGAGCGGTAAATTTTATAACAACGAAAAGTTGTTTAAAATCTGTTAATAAAAGAACCAGCAGACCGAATGAAAACGTGACGCCAAACAATGCCTCCACCCGATTATATTATGTGAAACGAAGACCCATTTAAATTCGTTTTTCCGGATAAAAAAACACAACCGGATAAAAGCTCCACTGAATTGGGAAACATACGTTTACAAACGACGTACGGTGACTGTGAAAAAAAAAATGTAATACAGATATATTTGTTATTAATTTAGATATACAAATACTATCGAAAGTCTGACACTTTGTCCGCGTTAAAAAGTAATATAAGACTTAATACGTACAGTACTTGAAACATACCGAAGAGAGGCCCAACTCCCCTCCCCTCTCCTCTCTCCTCTCCCTCTCCCTCCCCTAAACCTTCCCCCAAAGGGTGGCAACGCACTTGCGACTCCTCGGGTGTTGTTAGTGTCCATGGACGGTGGTGATCACTTAACAGCAGGTGACCCATCTCTTCGTTTGCCACCTATGACATAAGGAAGACTTGTGGGGTATGTCAGTAATGGTAGTAAATTTCTTTATATAATATAATAAGGTATAATAAGAATGTAAATCTTGTTTTGTTGTTACGTGTTTGTACTTTTTAGATTTTTGTGAAAAAAATTGTTGCAGGTGTCTTGGACTTATTCCAATACAATACAATTCAATCAATTTTCGAAATGTCTGTCTGTTTGTCTGCTTGTTTCTATGATCACGCGTAGCTGCTAAAATACAACATATAGTTGTATGTAGTAAAACATATCTTAGTTTCATTAAAATCGTTTCACTCCATCAAAAGTTATTGTAATTTTAATGACTACGCGACTTAAGTACGCGAGAAAAGTAAATCAGTAAATGGACTTAATACATTCAGATGACTCTATTAGTCACTGTATTGTGCATTGGGTTCCACGCGGACGAATTCGCGGGCACAGCTAGTATCAAAATAAGAGCTTTTTAATAAATGGATATGAGATATAATATAAGGTATTTATAAAAGAAAACAATTTTTCAAATATTTGTCTCTCTGTTTGTTCGGGCTATTTTCCATAACGGTTGGACCGATTTTGACGGGACTATCACTGGCGTATTATGAGGAGTGACTAAGGTTAACTTGAGTTAAATTTTTATTATATTAAATTAAAACCGGGTTCCGCGCAAGTATAATAAAAATAAAAAAACAATGTCCAGAAGCGAACGCGCCCCATGCGTTTACTACAGATTTTTTTTACTAGTTATATATAAAAACTAGATTTTGCCCGTGACTTCATCCACGTGGATTAGTTACTTTGGGCTAACGGTAATACGCGGTAGAAGCTCTCAGAATAAAAAAAAAAACGATTTTGAAAGAGTATTCACTGTGGCTGAGACTCCTATTGATCTTAGTGTGATAGTATAGCCTTTCTCGATAAATGAGCTATCTAACACTGAAAAAATTTTTCAAATCGGACCAGTAGTTTCTGAGATTACCGCGTTCAAGCAAACAAACTATTCAGTTTTTGTAATATTAGTTTAGATATGTTCAGATAAAATTACAGGTTTATTAATATAGCTTTGTTAGTTTGTACATCTGTTTTTAGATCTAGCGGAATGCGTTAAAACACCTTACAATGGCTGCTTTGTTGAACAGCTTTATAAGGGTTGTACCTTATATAATTATTAATGTGACTACTAACTAACTGCTTTTAAATGAACCTATCAGTGTAGCTGTATACAGTTAATTTATATTACAACTCTAAAATGTAATGGACGTCACACGTAAATAATTGTCCGAGCTGTAGTTAGTAAAAGGCCGTGTTGAAATAACATCGCTGTATAATATATATCAGTGTTTTATTTGTTATTTTACTTGCTACAACTTCATACTTCTTTAATGTGTTGAGGGTAAAGTCCAAGGTCAAATTTTAGTATTTCACCGATTACTTCATACTGCAGTCGGTCGATTAGAAAATTATTATTTCATATTACATTGTATTTAAATTTAACCAAATATAATTAATATTGTTAATATTTAAGAGCAACGGCAACGATGTAAAAGCAATTTAAACAGAAAACACACAATTTATACTACCCGCCATACTTTTAGACCGCTCTAAAAATAGTTGTTATATATATATATATATTATAGTCCATCGCCAGTTGCCGCTGTCATGCCGGTCTGCGAAAAGTTGGCTATGCACAGGCTGATCCCGAAACGCGACCCGCAGAAGCAAATCACTATGACGGGCTTTTACATATACATGGTGGTTGCGACCCAGTCAGGCTGTAAAACCCTACCACCCCGCTTTCGCCATTGCCTCGTCCGTTATTCAGCAGGGTGCACCACGTGCAGGTGAGGTTGGTTTGGGTGTCTCAAGTCTTAGATGTTATTCGACACCCCTTATATAAAACATCGAGACAATGTACAGACAAATAAATGTCAATTTTATATTCCTTCAATAATATTTTAACTTTGTTTTGTATTAAACTCAAGACTATATTACGCGAAATCTTGAACTTACGGGCACATTTAGAGCGGCCAAACATACTGACGAGTACTGTACACACCTTTTACGCTACAATTGTATTATTTGTCATACATTAATGTGATGTATATATATTTATTTAACAACAAGTGTGGTTGTGGTCAAAGACTAAAGCCTATAAAGCATAAAACAATATACATCTAATCAGCTTTTGAATTATAACAAAAGAAAATCACACAACTATGGATCGAATGAAATGAATTACCAAATAATATTATAACACAATTCGAGTACGAGTGGTTTATTGTTGAACCATTCTGCTAAATCCATACATATAAATGAAATTGATGTGTCTGCCGTTTATACGGGTTAATCTTCGAGAAAATAGAGTTTGACAATTGTTCCACTATTAGGCTACACATGCTATGCTTTTCCGTAGAGGATGGATGTAATTATGAAAAAGGCCCTAATTTAAAATTTGTGAAATAGTTTATGGGGTTTTAATAAATAAACGACATAAAAAATAAAAGACAATCTCACAGCAATTCAAGTGACATGTAGTCACGGCTTAATAAAGAAAAATGGACAGGACGACTTTTTAGACATTCATAATATTTCAAAATCAACTGAATTATATTTGTGTAATTTTATAAATTGGTAACTCCATCTATTAATTTTTATATGTATTATTTCCTTTTCCTTATTCCGCATATTTTTTTTTATTGGGCCGCTATATATTATCTATGTATTTTATACAACCCCTTCCTCTCAAAAAAGTACAGAACGACAATCGCCGCCCGCGTCTCCTTCTTCGTCTATCGATTTAAGAGAACGCACGCAATCACGCAAAGAAAAATAACTTGTAGTGAGTACTGAGTTATTTATTGTATTATCTACTTGTATTACTACAGTGTATATGTTGTGTTGTTATTGTAGTGGAATCGTAGAACCAGCCAAGACTTTCATCAAAAACCCGATAAGTTCCGTTCAAAATTGGGTTGTTTTCCAGAAGAATGGTAGTAGTAGTCGTTTTGACGTTCATTAGAGCTTTCTCAGTGCCTAGACTGAAAAAAAGTATTTTTATTTTGATTTAATAAAAAATACATGAAAATAGTAAATTATATAAAATAATTCTACGCAAAAGTGAGTTTAAATAAAAAAATTACGCGTTTAGCATTAAAGTTACGCAACCGGCTGCGTACGATTTTCGTCTGGTCGAATTTTTATACTTGTACACACAAAACCAAATAAGTGGAAGAGTGAGAGTAGTGTAACGCTTTTTTCTTACGTGACGATTTCTACCAGTTAACTAACTCTTACTAGCTGTATTAAAAAACTTCGTTCCAAATACTGATATATAAAGATCCCGCTATATAATTTTTATTACAATTTCAATAAAATGAAAGCGAAAATATAGCTTTGTGGGTTAACCCATTTTCCGTCCGTCAAGTCGCCTTTACGCTGTTTGCTTTGATGTAGATTTACGATCTTGGTCTAGAATAATCTTACCTCAATTGCTAATAGGACTTTGTGGGATCGAAATTTTCGGACGTATCATGAATATTCAAGGTTTACCTTGTAACAATTGAAATAAAGATTGTAACCAAAAGACGCATAGCGTAAACAAATTGTTTTCCGAGAAATGTAAAAAATGAAGGAACATGTACAGATTTCTAGGGATCAAACCACAAGGTAAAGTTAGTGACATATAAAACTGGGAAACTGTAATAACATTTGATGATTGGCAGATCGATTGAAATAATTTCATTCCCTAATGACTTCTGCCCGCGACTTCGTCCGTGTGCAATAGATACTTTGGGCTAACGCTTGAAATAAAGATTGTAACCAAAAGACGCATAGCGTAAACAAATTGTTTTCCGAGAAATGTACAAAATGAACAGGAAAATGTACAGTTTTCAAGGGATCAAACTACAAGGTAAAGTTAGTGACATACAAAACTGGAAAACTATAATAACATTTGAAGATTGGTAGGTAGATCGATTGAAATCATTTCATTCCCGCGATTTCGTCCGCGTGCAATAGATACTTTGGGCTAACGCTAACTCGCGACTTCGTTTACGTAAAAGATGAAAATATTTTTAAATAATACATACGTTAACTCCGATTTTGAAACATTCTTCTTTGGTGCTCCTCTCCTATTGGTCTTAGCGTGATATATAGCCTTCCTCGATAAACGATCTATCAAACACTGAAAGAATTTTTCAAATAGGACCAGTAGCTCCTGAGATTAGCGCGTTCAAGCAAACGAACTCTACATCTTTATAATATTACTATAGAAGTATAGATAACTCGTATATAATAGTACGTAATAGATGTATGTCTTTATTATAAGTAGATATATATAATATTATGTGAAGGAAATAATGTTCCCGTAATAGTTCAGTGTCGTACGATTCCATTTCGGAATTTAATCTGCAAGGGTATTATGGAACTTTCGTGATTTATCACTTTGCTGAGATGTCAGTATTTTTTTCCAATATTCAGCCTTTTCGCATGATTTTTCTTATTCGAGAACTAGAGATTTGAGAATAATTCTAGATTCGCTGAATGTTTTATATGACTACATTGGTAGTAATATGGTTTTTACAAAATAATATAGAAGGAGGGTAATGTTTATTTCTTTAACAGATTTTTTATCCTAAAATGCTTAATGGATTTCTTTGAATTAGTTTTGATCATCGGAGTGGTAAGCTACTCCGATGATCTATTCTACTCATCATCATCATCACTTATTTGTAGGACACCCTCTGCATGTGCATCATGCATAGGCCTCTTCCCGAAGGAAGGTATGGGCATAATCACCACGCAAGCTCACGACGTATTGGCGATTGCCACAGAAATTCACAGTTCTATTATATGTTTTCCCACATATAGTAGCACTGCAAAAACATTTCTTGAAGGTGTTAGAGCCACGCTGTAGCTATTACTAGTTTCACCATGAATGGGTCGGCTCGCCCGGGGTACTACCACACTCTCACAGAACACCTATGTGAAGTAACAGTGCTTGCATTGTTGCGTTTCGTTCGGTCACTGAGAGCGCCGGAGGCCCACCTCCCCTCTCCTCTCCCTCTCCTTTTCCCCCAAAGGGTGGCAATGCACTTGCAACTCCTCTGGTGTTGTTAGTGTCCATGGACGGTGGTGATCACTTAACATCACGTGACTCACCTGTTCGTTTGCCACCTATGACATAAAAAAATTTCAGGTTCAGGTTTCCAACCTGCGGCCATCGGGTTGATATTCTACCGGTCAAACCACTAGACCACCATGACTTTAAAAACAAATGCTATCTATATTTTTTAAATAGTTGGAGGTTTTCTGTTGTACACGCTTTACGCAAACACTGCTCTGTTGGTATTTACTTTTTATTTCCTTAGTCCTAATCTATAAAAAATAACATGACAGCTTCATTTAAATTAAGTTATTACAATCTTTAGAAAATGTGACTATTACAAGCACTACGCGTACAGTAATATGTGTTTTCGAAGAAAAATAGGACTAACGGTGTTGTGCTTTTTGTGATGTGTTTTCTTCTGTATATAAAATATTTTATTTCATAAAAGACAAAGTCGAGCTTTTAGATAGTTTAGATAAAAGTTATACCATTTAATGTCTAACAAGTTATTACTTGAGTTTCAAGCGATCGCCGGCACATCTAATTCTCATATATTTTCAGAGCGACCTTATCGAATGCAATAAATTTAAATAACTTTACAATATCAATTGTAGTTAACTGAATAGATCAAATGATACATTTCTGTAGTGATTCAATTTCAACTATAACCTTAATTGGATTGAGAAAAGTTATTCAATTCATTTGAAGTGGTTATTGATTAAATTGAATCAATTTAAATTTAATTCAGTATCTGCTAGTTGCCCGCCTTGATTTCACGGTCGTCCTAACGATTACACATACAATCATTACATAGTATAAAACAAAGTCCCCTACCGCGTCTGTCTGTCTGTCTGTTCGCGATAAACTCAAAAACTACTGAACGGATTTTCATACGGTTTTCACCAGTAGATAAAGTGATTTATGGGGCACGTTTTAGTATTTAATTTGGCAAGGATTTTTTTATAATTAGGACGGGACAACGTCTGCCGGGCCCGCTAGTAATATATAATTAGGCAGTCAAGTGCAAGTCACTGGAAAATATTAAGTTTATAATGTAAAAATGTTACGAATTACATAATTACGATTGTTAATTTTAATAAGGCGAATTCGTATTTAAAACTATTGAATAAAATTTGAATAGGTGGAGGCAATACAAAGATGTAAAACGATAGATTCCGTAAAGAGTCTTCGAAAATGCAAGACGAGAAGTTCTTGAGTGAAACAATTAGTATAATAGAGCAAAGGCTTCATAATAATAATAGATCAAAACCGAGCTTCCTTAAATGATTTATTGCGGTAAGAAGGACCCGTTGAGCGGTCAAGAAGTACATTTACCAATTACCAGCTTGATTAAGGTTTGGGTCGCGTTCTATAACAAATTGGATCAATTTACTGTTTACATTAAAATTGATATTCTATCAACAGTGAGATAATTTGTGAATGGATGTTTTATGATTTTTTTATCCGTTATAGGTTTTAGCGTTTGGCCTCAAACTCACTTTATGTTAAACTAGCCGACTCGTGCCCACTTCCTTGAGCGGTAATAGGCATTATCAAGCTACAACTTATTTCTAGAACTAAATCATATATTTCTCATCGTTAAGGCAGCGTTCGTAAGAAACGTTTTCGTTCGACCATTTTTTCTCCGACTCCCAAGATATTACCCCCTACAACCTCACAAACTTTACCTCTTTATGATATTAGTATAGATAATATAATTACATAATAGCTTCTGCCTGTGATTTCGTACGCATGGAATAGTTATTTTGTGCCAAGACGCAGCGGAAGCTCTGAAAAGGAAAAAATACCCCGATTTTGCAACAGTTTTCATTGCTGCTCCGCTCCTATTAGTCTTAGCGTGATGATGTATAGCCTATAACCTTCCCTGATAAATGAGCTATATAACTCTGAAAGAAGAAGAATTTTCCAAATCGGACCAGTAGTTCCTGAGATTACTCCTTACAACGTCACAAACTCACAAACTTTACCTCTTTATAATATTAATATAGATGGCGATGTGGTCTTACATGGTAAGTACGATAGACCTAGAGCGGTTGCCTCCCAAGTGCCGTTGCCGGAAAATGTCATAACAGATGAGAGTGAACAGTTTTTGAAGTGAAGCTTCTTTAGAATCGTTGTGATTTCAAACCGGATGCAACGGAAAAAACGACAGGTAAGTGACACAAATACAAAAAATAGTGAGCCAGAGCGAGAGAGCAAATGTCGGTTTGTATGTATATTTCACACTGTTTAATACTTGCTTGTATTTGAGCATTTATCGTGTGTTTGTATATGTGAAAAGTACGTGAGCTAATACTACTGTACACTGTATGCGGCTGCGTATTAGAGCTTTTTAGTAAGAAGTTAGCGTGGTGTGTTATTATTTAACAGTGTTTGTGAGTATTTTTATATCTTGTTGTGCTAAATAATAAATTCATTTTTAAACAAATAAACTTTGTAATTATCTTTATATTTATTCTACCCTTCTTATATATATTCATCTATTCTATTCTTTTGTCGATTTACTAAAGTTTCACTTATATCGTGAGTGAATCGCACACACACCTTTTTTTATTTGAGGGTGATAGATAGTTGGACGGATTTGGATGAAACCGTATCCCCACACTATAATTTCATCATGCTGATACTACTCAGGTAGGAACTGTACCTCTCATTCCCCTGCACGTGCTCCCCGGGTAGTGATAAAAAGTAACACATTTTGGCTACTGCATTATTCTAAATAAATTGAGCCTCTCTGCGACAAATATACTAATAGCCATACGGTTAAATAAAATAAAAAATCATGATACTTGCCTTTACTGCATAGGCAAGTACATCAGGGATAAAATAAATGCAAGGTGGATGAAATGGCGAAAGGTGTCTGGTGTTGTTTGTGACGCACGAATGTCCTAGAAACTAGAGGAAAGAGTATAAAACTGTTATAAGACTAATTGTGTTATATAGATCTAAGTGCTGAATTACGATAGAGACCGGATGAGAGAAGATTACATATGGCAGAGATGCGAATGTTAATATGAGTGAGTATATCACAGGAAGTTTGGAAATAGCGTCAGTAACACGGAAGTTGCGGAGTAATAGGTTCGCATGTCACGAGGAGAGAAGAAATTAATTTAATAAGAAAGATTTAGGTATGAAGGTGGACGGATATATGACATATGTGGTGATACTTGCCTTTACTGCATAGGCAAGTATATCAGGGATAAAATAAATGCAAGGTGGATGAAATGGCGAAAGGTGTCTGGTGTTGTTTGTGACGCACGAATGTCCTAGAAACTAGAGGAAAGAGTATAAAACTGTTATAAGACTAATCGTGTTATATAAATCTAAGTGCTGAATTGCGATAGAGACCGGATTAGAGAAGATTACATATGGCAGAGATGCGAATGTTAAGATGAGTGAGTATATCACAGGAAGTTTGGAAATAGCGTCAGTAACACGGAAGTTGCGGAGTAATAGGTTATCATGTCACAAGGAGAGATGAAATTCATTTAATTGGAAAATATTTAAGCATAATCGTGGACGGATATAGGAGTAGACGAAGACCAAATAAGGTGAGAAAGGATTGTGTAATAAATGACATGGACATCTGACAACGGAGAGTTCAAGAGGAGAATAAGTAATGTCAAGTGTAGTTAAGTGTCGCAAGGGTAAGAAGATGATGATATTTTTCTTCACCGAAAGACTCGGTTTATTCGCAAGCATTCGAACTAACGTTGACCGACGCATTACGAATGATTTATCTAGTTCAATCTAATAATATTTCAATTGTCAGTTTTTTCAATTGAACAGTATAGTTTAAAAACAATGATGATCATTTAGAGATCTTCAATCCATTGCTAGTCGTTGCTATTATGCAGTTCTGCAAACCTCTCGTTAGTTGGATACACACTGTCTGATCCCAGAACAGGACACAGCAAAAGAAAGTCACTGTAACAAGTTTACCTTCATGTATAGGGTGTAGCCTACCGTCCGCTGTAATACTGGATATGAATATGACCGTAGCACACATAATGCCACTATTGCAAATGTTACGCCTTATGTATAACACTTGCAATCTACGAAAACACCAGATATGAAGGTTTTTATAAAAGTTTTGTCAAAAAATGGGCGCTTTTTATACGCTTTATGGTAAAATACATACGCATCACCAGACAGTAGGTATTTCCTATTGCTGAGAACAAATGTCATCGGAATAATACCAGCGTATAGTCCTAAGACTGTATAAAGGTATTTCTTAAGCGAAGACCCTGATTTAATCACCACGCGAATCCATAATATCTTCTGGTTCTATAGTCATGTTCATTTGGGACCTATTAAGGTAAAAGTTACTGATCAGATGGATATACTCAATCTGGGATCAAAGGTGACGCAATTCATCGAGAAATGAAGGGTCTTGTCATTTAACTTTACTAACCTTTACTCTGCATATTAATATAGGGAGAAAGCAACTAGGCTCATTTTAGTTCCAACAAGTTTATCTTCATGTATAGGGTGTAGCCTACCGTCCGCTGTAATACTGGATATGAATATGACCGTAGCACACATAATGCCACTATTGCAAATGTTACGCCTTATGTATAACACTTGCAATCTACGAAAACACCAGATATGAAGGTTTTTATAAAAGTTTTGTCAAAAAATGGGCGCTTTTTATACGCTTTATGGTAAAATACATACGCATCACCAGACAGTAGGTATTTCCTATAGCTGAGAACAAATGTCATCGGAATAATACCAGCGTATAGTCCTAAGACTGTATAAAGGTATTTCTCAAGCGAAGACCCTGATTTAATCACCACGCGAATCCATAATGACTTCTGGATCTATCGTCATGTTCATTTGGGACCTTTTAAAGTAAAAGTTACTGATCAGATGGATATACTCAATCTAGGATTAAAGGTGACGCGATTCAACGAGAGATGAGGAGGCCTTGTCATCATTTAACTGAACTAATCTTTGCTCTGCATATTAATATAGGGAGAAAGCAACTAGGCTCATTTTAGTTCCAAAAAAATTGACACGACACGTTAGTTTGCGAAGAATCCTCGTTTATCTTCCGAACGTGTCACTGTCGGGGTGTAAGAGGTGTTGAATAACATCGAAGACTTGAGACACCCAAGCCAACCTCACCTGCACGTGGTACACCCTGCTGAATAACGAACGAGGCAATGGCTAGCGAGGTAATGGTAGGGTTTTACAGCCTGACTGGGTCGCAACCGGCGATGGATACTGTGTCACTCGGTGGTCGCCATTGTTTTTGGATTGTACTGTGCTTACCATCAGGCATAGTGCAGTCATTTTGCCGTGCTACTATAAAAAAAAACTGAATACGTTATCCTACGTTATCATCCTGAATATTTTAAAAAACCTTAATTTTTGCACGAATTAAAAGAGTCGCAAAATCTTTATCTTATTGTTAAAATTTTGGAATCATCTCCCAACAAGTGTCAAATTAAAATCATAAGGCACGTTACCACTATTCTATCGAGTAGCAATAAGAAAACCTATTTCACACCATATGCATGGTTCTCGTTGTTAATTAGTAAAGTACTATTGGTGTGATTGGTTTACGTATATGAAAAATATCTCACCATCCCTTGTCTCTCTAAAAGTATAGTGTTACTTAAATAATGGCCATAATATCTGAAAATGAGGTTATTACGTAAAAAGTGACACGTTCAGAAATGTGTACAGTCTGACGTTGATTCCGAAGAGCCCGTGATATAGTTCGGATATAATAGGTCCAATCTGTCGCCCCGTATCCGCGGGTGAACGCGCGCGCGATGAATATGAAAACTTCGTCCTCCGGTTACCATATGTAAAATTCTCCTGGACGTTCTGACATTTTTCGTAAAATATAAATAAAATTCGTTATTCTATAAATTAACAAATAATGCAAATGAAAAGATGACTTTATTAGTCATTGTTTGGTACATCAAGTTTCACGTGGACGAAATCGCGGGCACAGCTATCTTTAATAAATATATCTGTTTTTGGCACAACAAAGTTGGACTAATTTAAAACTCCTGTCTTGGTATCAACCAAATTAAATAATTAATTAAGTTTTCAATTAGTTCCAGGCACCAGCCTAGATGTGTATTGCAGAAATAGTAGAATGTGGTCCTTACTTGTGTTATCAGCGTACGATACCTTATCATATAATATTATACTCGTATTATAACGTATTGTTGTGCATTACAAGTTAATACTGCGGTGCTGATTTTCAATCCGTCTCAGCGGTATACAGACGCCCAGTTAGTGACAATAAAAAAAAAAATTTAATCATAATATAAACGTACATATTACAACCAGCTCCTATAGGTCTAAGAGCAACTACGATAGTCTGCATCAAAACCATAAATCAAATGTAAACCCACAAATCAGACCAAAATTGTCAGTTTCATAAATTTTCACACTAGTAAATGGATATAAAGGCTAAAACTTGATTAATGATTTGGTAGAAGCGATACATAACTGTGAGCACTCACATATCGAATGTGTGTAACATACAATCCTTGCCAATTTTTTGACCGCTCTGAATATAATGCGCAGAACACAAATTTAGGTATAAACTAGCGGGTTAGCGGACTTTGCCCTGTCTAAACTACTGGATCCGATTGTGAATTTAACCATTCTTAAATACATCTGAACACTCACAAAAATGACATCAAAATCTGTCCAACTGTTTAGGAGGAGTTCAATCACATACAGACGAACAGAAGACTCATATATATAAAGATGGGGTTTAAATTATATATGCCATCGAGATAACTGAGGGATAAATAAATGACAATTTTTAGATCTAGATACCGTAGGTGGTAAAGCCACGCTGAATCTATTACTGGTTTCAGCATGAATGGGTCGGCTCGTCCGGGGTACTACCACCCGATCCACAGATTGCATCAAATCATAAATCAAATGTAAACCCACAAATCACACCAAAATTGTCAGTTTCATAAATTTTCACACTAGTAAATGGATATAAAGGCTAAAACTTGATTAATGATTTGGTAGAAGCGATACATAACTGTGAGCACTCACATATCGAATCTGTGTAACATACAATCCTTGCCAATTTTTTGACCGCTCTGAATATAATGCGCAGAACACAAATTTAGGTATAAACTAGCGGGTCAGCGGACTTTGCCCTGCCTTGATAATAAAAAAATCCTAAAATTCAAACGTGGTGCCAATTACCGGGTCCAATTGTGAATCTAAACCATTCTTGAATACATCTGAACACTCACAAAAATGATATCAAAATCAGTCCAACCGTTTAGGAGGAGTTCAGTCACATACACAGGGACAGAAGGCTCATATATATAAAGATGGGTTTTAAATGATATATGCCATCGAGAATCCACGAAGCCACGCTGAATCTATTACTGGTTTCAGCATGAATGGTTCGGCTCGTCCGGGGTAGTACCACCCGACCCACAGAAAGCCGACAGTAACAGTGCTTGCATTGTTTCGTTTCGTTCGGTTAGAGAAAGCGCCGGAGGCCCTACTCCCCTCCCCCGTCCCTCTTTTCCTCCTCACCCTCTCGCAAACACAGGCTGGTAACTTACTCACTTAACATCAGATGACCCACCTGTTCGTTTGCCTCTTATATAAAAAAATGATCTCTATAATAATATTTTAACTTCGTTTCGTATTAATAAGCTCTTGTAAAATATTATACGTAAACCCGAACTTAGGGCATTATTCAGAGCGGTTAAAAAGATTTTCTACAATGTATGTAACGTCACGTCCAAATATGAGATACATGATATAAATGCATCTTAAAAAATCTGCAACTCTGTGCATGTATTTTTTTTGTAATAGATGTTATTATGAAGGCCACTCACCTCGAATTGGACGTTTTAATATATTATTGTGTGTCTGTGGAAAATCTGTGCGTGATATACAGTGAAAAATTTCGCTAAATTTACTGTAGTTTTTTTTGTTTAATCTAGATAAATGAACAGGCAGACAAAACAAATTTTATGATATATACGTGATTAATAAGTTTTATAATTGAGTTTTGGTGGGATCTTAGAACAACATTTTTTTTTATGTCATAAGTGGCAAACGAACTGGTGGGTCACCTGATGTTAAGTGATCACCACCGTCCATGGACACTAACAACACCAGAGGAATCGCAAGTGCGTTGCCACCATTTGGAGGGAAGGGATTAGGGGAGGCAGAGGGAGAGGAGGAGAGGGGAGGGGAGGTGTGCCTCCGGCGCTCTCACTGACCGAACGAAACGCAACAATGCAAGCACTGTTGTTACTTCATGTCGGTTTTTTTATGAGAGGGTGGTACTACCCCGGACGAGCCGACCCATTTATGCTGTAACCAGTAATAGTTTCAGCGTGGCTCTACCACCATAAAGAGTCATGTCTTTATATTGTGGACTTTATATTTTATTCATAATCTTGTGTTACTTGACTATATATTTTGTAATATTGGTGGTGTTTTACGTAATATAGTTTGGTTATTGTGCACAACTGAAGTGAATGGGTAAATAATACCACGGAGCATGGTTTCTGACTTTCCACAAAAATCCCTGGAAAGTTCTAACAAAATGGCCACCATCTTATTAGAACATTAGCTAAAAAGATCGCAGGAAACTTGTAAAATCCTACTCGACAGTGGTAGTAATGATTTACTAGAAGATTGGTTGCCAAATAAAGAACTAAATAAACTTTTATAGTAATTTTATGGTAAAAAATATTGGCCGAAAATTACAGGTTTATAAATCTATATTTTGTTCCTGGCAACCCCGTTTGATTTGACGGCGAAAGGAACGAAACTGACAAGAAACTCGTTGACCTGATTGTGTTGGTGATGGAAGTGTTATCGGTGAAATGCGATGAAAAGGTTTACGGATCATAATGGGAAATATGAAAGGCTTTTGAATACTAGTGATATGTAATCAGCGGCTTTGGAGCAAAAGCTACAGTTAATACCGACATATGTATAATATGAAAGGAATATTATTTGTAAGCATTTTCGTGTCATCTTTTCAATATATTTATTGGTGATGGATTAATGGTAAACCTGATTTTCTTTTTAATACTATTCTTGTGTACTCAATCTATGAATACGTACAAGATAACCTTAATCTAGTTCCATAATCTATTTTAAATGTGAAAAAAGGAAGTTGATACTTATGTATATCACATATAGGTACTTATATACATATTGACGCCATCGCAGCACGTTCGGTGACCGCTGCAGCGGCCAGCTCGCGCTGTCTTTGTTTCGAAATTCTAGGCGGCAGGCGCTTTCACGCCACTCCCGGCTGAGGCAGCCCGGATGCGAAACTGCCTCCCAGCCCGCCGAGCCCGTGCAATGGGAGGTCAGGGCCCCCGCCCCTTCCCCCCTGGGTTCAGCCGGCAACAGAGAGTAAATTCCCTGAGTCGCCGCACCACCATTGATTTTATAACGAGGTTTTCTCCTCATCCGCCATAGCCTCCCAGAGGTCCACTCCGTCCTAAGCTACTCGAAATTCTAACCTAGCCTAACCAAACCGAGACGGACGATATAAATGTCATTGCCCCTAACGAATTGCGTACTAAAGCCACCGCAACTGAAGTTGGTCAAGTGCCTACAATCTACACCTGTATATTAATAGGTGGATTATTTATTCTTCTCAATTTTCACGTCTCCGTACGGTTAAGTTAGTCATATACTTGCGAATCAAACAGCACGAGCCTGCCGCGACAAGTACGCACATCAATCCAATACCTATTTAACACATTCAAATACTCTTTTAGAACGAAAATTTTAATGCTACCTATTTTGTTATCATCATCATCGTCAGCCTGTAAGACACCCACTGCAGGGTCATAGGCCTCTTCCCGAAGGAAGATATGGGCATAATCACCACGCCAGCCCACGACGTATTGGCGATTTCAAACTCTGGGAAAATCACAGTTCTATATTTTTCCCACATACAGTAGTAGTAAAAGAATATTTCTCTGGTTTAGGTTTTCTCGCGATGTTTTCCTTCACCGTTAGTCGATACTGTTACTAATTAAAATTGGTAAATTTACGCGAATTTCGAAAACTTCGTTGGTACATGCGGGGGTTCGAACCTGCGGACATCGAAACGATATTCCACCGGACAAACCACTCCACCTCCACGACTTTCTGCTATAACTCAAGTATTTATTCAATTATTTATTCGCCAGTATTTCTCGTTCTTGTTTTCTGCTATTTAGCATTGTATAAAACTGGGGCTTAAGATTAGAAGGGGCTTACATGTTGGTTATTCGGTTGGCATGCACTAATTGGGCGACGTTTCAATTCTATTTTTGATCATGACGCAGTTTTCGTACAGTTATGATATTATCCTATTCCTAAACTTATGTATGTCCCTACAACATCATTTCAAAAATGAGCAGTGCACGATAGTATAAAAACATAAAAAATATTTTTTTACGCAGTTTATCAATTTTATTGTATAGGTTTACTTTAGTTTTTTAAAATTATATTAACGAATTTTATATCTTTCATATCTGTTCAGAATAATAGCTCATATTTAAAATCAGGACAACCTTTTTTATGCGCAATTTAAAACATTACATCACGCGGAAAGATAAGATGAATCGATTTCTTTACTTTAAAATCTGCTTTTATATTATTGCCTCTGAAACTAAAAATATTAAACTTGATTCGTTAATTTATAAGTATGCATAATATAACACATTAAAACAATATTTCGAGGCTTTTTTGGTTTTATTGAACTGTGTATAGCAAACTACTAAAAACTGATTGGACATTACGTGTCTAAATACCTCGGAGAGTCCTAGCATGGATTCCATGTTTACAAAGAATAGTATCCATACATTTTATATAAGAATATAACGCGATGTCTTTTTTAAAAGTGAATGCTAATCAAAACCACAACCACAATAGTAGGAATGTTTCACAGAATGGCCAACGTGACTCCTCAACCGAAGCCTGGTCGTACATTTAAGTTCCAACTTGTTTCGTTAAGTTTCAAACTAAGGCAACTCTGGACGTTGGCCAAGTACAAACTTGGGTATAATATTTGAAACTACATTTCAAATGTAATTCTAACTGGAAGCCTGAGGTTTCGGTTCCTACGGTTTTAGTATTCAATTATAGTAAGGCTTTTAAATATACCAGTTTTTGTCAGCGGCGTCGCTCGCTTTAATGAAAATTTGATCTATCTCTCGGTAACAATTTTTTTTCTAGAAGAAAAATATTTATGTCCGATTCTATACACATGACAACTTTTATGAAACGTAACATACAAACATACTCAATGTCTGGCATGTATAATATTATTTAGGATAACACTAATGGATATAAGGCTTAGGAATAAAATAATTTACAGAATCGGCACTTATTTGCGTTGCGTATTTAATATTAGGTATCAGGTGCGTATTTTTTGTAAGTGGTAGTCACGCTGAAACTATTACTGATTTCAACGTGAATGGGTCGGCTCGCTCGGGGTAGTACCACCCTCTTATCGAAAGCCGACGTGAATTAACAGTGCTTGCATTGTCGCGTTTCGTTCGGTCAGTGAGAGCGTCGGAGGCCCACCTCCCCTCTCTGCCCTTCCCCTCCTCCCACTCCCTATCCCATCTCCCTCCCTTCAACACAGGTCCTCACTGGTGTTGCTATTGTCCATGGACGGCGGTGATCACTTTACATTAGGTGACCCGCCTGTTCGTTTGCCTCCTATGACATAAAAGAAATAAAAATATTGTATATTTTGGCAGGGCAATACAATAGTAAAAATAGCTAAAATACCAATTTCAAAATAACAAATTCAGATTCTTTATACATCAGCCACGACCGAGTCTTAGCGAACCAATGTCAGTGCTGTATTATATAAGTTGTATGAGAGTCTTCCTGTGAATAAGGGCCAGAATACACATGCCTGTAAATGGCATACCAGGTGCTGGTAAACTGGCATGCCGGTTACAGGTATTCCGTGAAGCCAAGCATTTCAGTTTCTGGACTCAATGAATCTTCTCAAGCAAGTCTGTTTCCCCACTTCCCCGCGAGGAGAAAAAAATCAAAAGAGCTATGATCTCCTGCTTGTACTAGCCCGCGAGCTATGGGCAGATTCTCGATATATATGCCAGTAGCTTGTTTTTACCAGAAACTATAGGTTTAAGCCTATAAAAAAGTGAGCATATTTTTGTTTACATAATTTGAATTTACGTTTTGAAGCATCCATGTTACCATTCTTGCGAAAAAGTAGTGACTTCATTAGTGGGTTGATATGGACTTCCCTAGATTACTTATTCACCCAACTTTTCTGACCAAAAATTATTTACGGGTTGAGATTCAACCATCTTTTTCTAAATATCATTAAAACTCGTTAATGTCTACTAAATACCAAACACTGTACACGAACTAAATAGAATAAAAAGGGAAATTGGTTCAGAAACAGAAGAGTAAGATTTTCTTAACCGTTTCCCTCTACCTATTTATCTATAGGTTGTTCCACGCCAACCGGGCCGTTTAAATAATTTTTTATTTTCTCAACTTTGTGATATGTTTTAGTATCCGTTAAAATAGACTTCCTTGTAAATTTTAAAAATTTTTGAGTTAAAAGGATATTGGTTAAAAATAATTACTTCTTTTTTTGTTCATTTTTTTATAAACGGTCCGTCCCTATTCCATATTTATAAAATGTTTTTATATATTCTTTATAGGAAACAATATATATAATTTTTTTTTTATTAAAATTTTAAATGTAGTTATATGAATTCTTTGTACACTTCGAATTTCTTTTACTCTAAGCTTCTATCCGTGCCTCAATATTTAAGTCTAATTCGGTATCTCTATATCTACTATTTATTTTTTATTTTTGAAAATTGTAATCAATAAGATACAAAACTGATGAAGTTTCGAATGAGATTAAAGTTGATTTAAACCACAAGCACATGTTTAAAAGAGAGCAATAAGAACAATTCACAGTTTAAATTATTACGTTTCTAAAAAACTAAATGTAGCACTATTCCAATGATAGTTGCCTCACTATTTACTATTTGTGAAGCGGTCCATATCCATTTAAAGAAAAGTACCGAAAAGGCTGGCATGCCTTTAATAAGGTTCATTCTCATTATTTTTTTAAGTTGATGCCCATAAAAATTACCTCTAGCATAACCGACAGAACAAACTTTCAGGTGTTTGGACACCTATCTCCAACTTGAGAGTGATTGCAGTTGGGATAGTCCTCCTTAAAAAATGCCAAAGAATTACAATAATGTATTTCATGGAGCATATGGTAGGTGGTAGAGCCATGCTGAAGCTATTACTGGTTTCTGCATGAATGGGTCGGCTCGGCCGGGGTGGTATCACCCGACCCACAAAAAAACGAAAGTGACAGTGCTTGCATTATTGTGTTTCGTTCGATATGTGAAAACTCCGGAGGCCCACCTCTCCTCCCCTTCACATCCTCTCTCCCCTCCCCCAAACACAAGCTGCCAACGCATTTGCGACTTTACTAGTTTTGCTAGTGTCTATGGACGGCGGCGATTACTTAATTTTTGCTGTTTTGCTCCTATCATTATTATTATTACATAGTATAAAACAAAGTCCCCTACCGCGTCTGTCTGTCTGTCTGTTCGCGATAAACTCGAAAACTACTGAACGGATTCTCTTGCAATTTTCACCAGTAGATAAAGTGATTCACGGGGAAGGTTTTGGTATATAATTTGTCAAGATGTTTTTTATAATCAGAGCGGGACAACGTCCGACGGATCCGCTAGTTATATAATAAAAAAATGGGACATATTGCCAAAAGAAATCGGTATGAAAACTTGCATTTTTGGATAGTTATCTTAACAAACAGTTACGGGTAACGTTCTTTTCGTTTAACTTTTATTTCGTTTTCTCGAAAGTTCTCAAGTATTTCAATTTTAGTCTCGTATTCAGAATAGTTTCTCCCGAATGCAATAGGAATTTGGATCTCATCCAGTGCATTGGGTAAGTTCGAGCAGTTACTTCACTTTACATATTAGTAATTGTTTGTACAACATTTAATTTCCTACAAGTGCCTCATTAAACATTGTTCTGCAGTTTCAGTCATTAATAAAATATGAATAAAAAAAATCTACATAATTTTACTTTATTGACCTGTTCAGCCTCACCGGTGTGAACTACATATATATCAATAGGCAATATTGTAGTGCACTCAATCCTGAGTTCGAACGACATGATAGCATAAAGTGTCACCGAGTTATAAAAAGAAAAATATATATCAAAGTTTACGTGTATTTTACATGGGGTCCTCTTGATTGTCCAAAACCATAAAGGTTTAAGTTCCATACAAAGGAACGTAGACCTCACGCATAAGTTAAAAAAACCAGATTTATTACAAAACTATGAAAAATAAAATAAATTTAGGGATTGTAACATTTAATTTGTTCGAAGGTAAACAACTTTGAGTATTTCTCAGTTGAAAACCGCAATTAATCACAAAGTTATTCTCAAGTACGGATAGTTAAGCGCTAACAGCTTAGGTAGTTGCGAAGTTCGCGGAAACTTGCTAGAAGATTGACCGCTGTGTAACTCAGTCTGTCCACTTTTATTACATATTTGAAGTGAAAATATCTTTTGGTAGATTTAGGCTACTAAAATTACATTAAGGTTTTTTCATTTTTAAGTGAAAACCACTTTAGGTGCGTTGAGCGCTGTTTTTGGTAGGAGATAAATTTATGACATGCTACGTAATCATGACCGGCCGTATTGCGCTTGCGCGTCTTGTGTCAGACTAGAGACGCGTAATATAGGGGCCTGTGTATATTTATTATTGATAGTTTGCAACTCATAATACGTTTGTTTGATTAATAACCCTTTAAGGGAAATGGGCCTCCGGCGCTCTCACTGACCGAACGAAACGCAACAATATAATCGCCAGCTTACGGATATTGCCACTGCTAGGTTAGTCTACTTCGCTTACTTCCTGTGGGGACGGCTGCTGAGATAGACACCATATTTTTATTACAAAAACGGGCAGTTCGAGCAATATATAATATGGGACCTCGCGAATCATTAAAAACGAAGTTCCAGGAATTCGGTATCTTAACTCTACCCTCCCAATACGTTCTTGATAATTTAATGTATGTCCGTAAAAACTTTGAAAATCTGCATTTTGTAAAAGACCGGCATGATCTAAATACTAAAAACTGTGACAAACTGGTCGTCAAACCAGTAATAGTTTCTTAGGTAATAGTGTTAGGTTTTACAATAAAGTCCCAAAACATATTACCGATTTGCCGGACTGTAAATTTAAGCACCATGTCAAGCGGGTTTTATTGTCAAAAGGCTACTATAGAGTGGATCAATACGTGAACGATGGTGACGTCTGGAATTGACTCCTCTCTGTGCATCCACTAAAAACGGTATTGTAACGTATAATGTATTTGAAATACATATATATATGTTAAAAAGATGTACCCAATCGAGTTTCTTGCCGGTTCTTCTCGGTGACTGGGTTGTTTTCCGAACCGGTGGTATATTTGAAACATATATATATATATATATATATATATATGTTAAAAAAATGTATCCGAACGAGATTCTTGCCGGTTCTTCTCGGTGACTGGGTTGTTTTCCGAACCGGTGGTAGTTTTGACGTTCATAAGCGCCTTGTTAGGGCCTAAACTGAATAAAGTATTTTTGATTTGATTTGATTTGAATACAAGCACTGTTACATCACGTCGGTTTTGTATGAGAGTGTGATAGTATCCCGGGTGAGCCGACCTATGAAACCATGCTGAAACCAGTAATGGCTTCATCGTGACTCTACCAGCTGCTGTATTATATGAGCGACACATGTTAGCAATTGGATTATTAAAAGAAATGACACTGCTTATGTAGGATATGGGTAAGAAGAGGACGATGAGGCATTCACAGTTCGGCCCATCTCGTGTAATGTTCGATTCTAGTTAGGCGGTGAACCCGTCCTCCGCTCCCACTAACCAGCGTCGCAGTACACGACCAGTACGGCGTATAATTGAAACAAAAATTGATAGATTACAACACGGCTAATAACAATAATCATCATTGACACTAATTTTATCTGTAATTAAAAAATA
Source organism: Antheraea pernyi (assembly GCA_015888305.1). Taxonomy (NCBI): domain Eukaryota; kingdom Metazoa; phylum Arthropoda; class Insecta; order Lepidoptera; family Saturniidae; genus Antheraea; species Antheraea pernyi. Next base: position 216,800 of record MU159237.1, on the reverse strand, counting down.
TAAATTAATCCTATTTCTCAAGTTAGACCAAATCATACACAAATGCCAACTTTTATGAAGATCGGTTGAGTAGTTTCCGAGTTCATCGTGGACAAATACTGGATTTTTATATATTTGCATTTACTTAACATTAGTTCTGATTCAAAGGGTGATGCACGATTCCCAAATTTATAAACCCTTTCACTTATCGATTCCACTCGATCTAATCCCCTTTTCGCTTTCATACACTCTTACATCGCCTCAGGAATCTCAATTAGGTTATCCTAGATATTGGATAAGGAGCACATGCTCCATAATGCCATAAAGCAGTAAAGCGCTTTACCGAATCCATTGAGCGACATTACTATTAAATTTATTTCTCTTTTGCTTTTACTACATGACGTGGATCGAGAAATAATAAATACACTAAAACGTAGAGTATTTTATAATCCATATAATAGAATAAAGATGATGACTGCAATAAAACAAATCGGGGCAGCCATAACGACTACAAACAGAAGTCACAACTGAATACAATAGAATAACTGTGTTTTGAAATTAACTATGGTGTGAATTATTTAAATTTCATAATTAGTAAATTGAATATTATATAATAATTGAATTATTATCATTAGTTTGGTTTTCACATCTATTGATACTCCAAATAATAATTATATGTTTTATACAGTTTATAATTAATGTATGATAGGCTACACAATCTCAATACAAAATATATATAGATTTTTATTTATTTATTGTAGCACGGTAAAATGACTGCACTATGCCTGGTGGTAAGGACAGTAAAATCCAAAAACAATAGCGACCACCGAGTGACACACTATCCATCGTCGGTCGCCGCTGTCATGCTGCGAAAAGCTGGATATGCACAGGTTGATCCCGAAACGCGACCCGTAGAAGCGAATCACTATGACGGGCTTTCTCGCCATATACATGGTGGTTGCAACCCATTCAGGCTGTAAAACCCTAAACCCTACCACCCCGCTTTCGCTATTGCCTCGTTCGTTATTCAGCAGGGTACACCACGTGCAGGAGAGGTTGGCTTTGGTGTCTCAAGTCTTACGATGTTATTAGACACCCCTTAAACCTCTAAGCAAGTCAAGTACTGGTTGGTGAGTTCCGATAGCAGCACTTGAGAGCCAGTCTCCTCTTGGTTTAGCGTGTTTACCATCTTAGACTACATCCTCATTTAACATCAGATGAGATTGTAGTCAAATGCTAAATATATAATGTTAGCACTCTCCGTACTACTATTGACTACAGCGAGGGTGTTACTAATTACCTGACATGCCATTGGTCCAAAGTTATGGGCCAGTCGTAACTTGACTGAATGCTATAAAAGGTGAGTCTGTCGAGTCATTGGGGACATTCTTGCACGATCGCCTCTCTGGAAGGTTGTATTGCGTAATTGTTGTTGTATTTCGTGAGTTCTTTCTAATACCACATTGTTATTTCTATATCTCTGGGTTTTTATGATTTATTGTGTTATTTAATTGTTGATGAGAGTTTTCGTGTGGAGAGTTGTATTTGTGTTATTTTTTATCTAATATCAGAAGTGGGATTTATTTTTGATTCGATTTACTAGTGGTATCTAATAATAGAGTATAGTATAAATGTTTTCATTAATTTGCAGACATTTTTAAAACTAAATATATTTATTAATAAATTTATGGGTGCAGTTATTTCTTTTTTTAAATGGACGCTATCTTTTCTCAAACCCTGAGAACTTAAATAAGAAACTTCATGATGACCTGATGAGTGAGGCTTGAAAGCGTATAAAACTAACAATGACAGTCGCATTTTAGTAATATTAGTACATAATTGACGGTAATTTTTGATTCTGATTAAGTTGAATATATAACTAAGTTATGAGGATGATATGGAAACTGCGGATATGGTTGAAGAGAATTTAATAAACCGACGTTAATGGTCCCATAAAAACGTTGATTATAACGACATATTAGTAATATTTTATGCCCCAAAATGCCGTATACGAAGAGCAGTATGTTCCGTGGCAACCGATCAATAGAGCAAGCAACCGGAATACGAATGAGTTGATAACATAATAAATAACTCCATAAAAACGGTTTACTGTGCTTCATGTTACAGTGAATTGACTTTTATACGGGTATCGTGTTAGAAGATTAAAGTATCCACTCTGATATTTAAGGTAATTGATTTCAATAATTTCACTTGAAATGAAAATGTCAAAACTGGTCTCTCGAATAGACTCTACGTAATTATTTTAATTTTTAAGTTTTTTCGAAATCCATTTTAGGTGTGAAAGTGAGGACCTGTATCTTTTCATCTTTTTATTGTAAAGTAAAAACCGCCCGCGATTTCTTCCTGATAAAATAAATATCGAGATACATTACTTTGGAGTCATGGTGGTCGAATTTTTCGGAATTCGCGTACGTTTAATGATTTAAATTGCTAACATTATCTACTGACGGTGAAGAAAAACACCGTGAGGAAACTAGAACCTGGCAAATGTTCCTGTAGGTCACCGTATGTTTTAAAATATAGAATGGAGGAATCCGAAATACATCATGGGCAGGCAGAGACTCATGACCCTGCAGTTGGTCTCTTACAGGCTAATGTGTACATTATCTTCGTATAACTCATAACAGTCTACGTGACTTACTTGATATTTGTTCAATAACAATTGAACAGCAAGATGTTTATAAAAAAATATTAAAATGGCTCTTATTTCGGTGGGAATTTATTGTCAAGTAAAACTTCCAACCTTTTATATTATATCTTGTCTGTAAACTTCAACTGTATCTAATACTACATAACCTATGTTTTACATATATAGAAGACATAAAATACAGTTCAAATTATATAGACATAAACATTTTATTCTAACAATAATTATCGTTCTATTTTGGTCATTTTAAGTCATGTTGTTATAAATACCCTACGTGTTATTTCAATGTATAAATTATGTTACTGGAACGTTTCATGGAAATCGATTCAATAGTTTTTACATGAAAGAGTAACAACCATATCCACACAATCTTTCTCTTTTATAAATCACTAGCTAATGCCCGCGACTTCGTCCGCTTGGAATAGTTACTTTGGGCTAACGCTACCACACAGCGGGAGCTCTCAAAAGAAAAAAAAAGCCGATTTTGAAAGATGCTTCATTGGTGCTCCGCTTATATTGGCCTTAGCGTAATGATATATATCCTATAGCCTCCCTCAATAAATGAGCTATCTAATACCGAAATAATATTTTGTCAAATCGGACCAGTAGTTCCTGAGATTAGCGCGATTAAGCAAACAGACTCTTCAGCTTTATAATATTGGTATAGATTGCGAATTAATTACAGTGCAATCTGGCAGTAAAATATATAAAACAACTTTGCAAGTTGCCTATTTTGTCAGTGGACGCCCCTAATCCTGATATTTCTACCACGCAAAAACCACCCATACCAGTTACTAACGTCTTCATTATACTGTACAGTAACGTGAATGCTATGAACATGATGAATACTAACATGGAATTGTAAGTTATGATTCTTCGATACTTAATCACAATCATGGTCTCATTTACGTTGCTTCACGACTGGCCCCAGTAGCTGAAGATCAGTATAATCCTTTACATTCTTACTAATATTATACATTCGAACGTATGTTTATTTGCAACTAACTAACCGATTATTGTGAAAATTAGTTACATCTTGCGAGGGGTACAAAAAACGACACAAGGTAACTTCTATCAGAAAAATAAACTTTTTCTATAAGACGTATGAAATCTATATTAAAGCGAGCAAAGCTACGAGCAAAAGTTAGTTTTTTTTTTGTTCCCTGCTTTCTTCCCTCTGACTTAGGTCAGAGACACTCTGTAGCGTGGGGATGTGGGCTTCTTTGATCTTCTTTGTAAGGGGTGTCAAATAACATCTAAGACTTGAGACAGCCAAGCCAACCTCACCTGCACGTGGTGCACCCTGCTGAATAACGAACGAGGCAATGGCGAAAGCGGGGTGGTAGGGTTTTACAGCCTGACTGGGTCGCAACCACCATGTATATGGCGAAAAAGCACGTCATGGTAATTCGCCTTTGCGGGTCGCGTTTCGGGGTCAGCCTGTACATATCCAGCTTTTCGCAGGCCGGCATGACAGCGGCGACCGGCGATGGATAGTGTGTCACTCGGTGGTCGCCATTGTTTTTGGATTGTACTGTGCTTACCATCAGCAGTCATTTTGCGGTGCTACGATAAAAAAAAAAATTTGGTTGGGTTATACCTATTGTAGTTGCAGCCTATATAGGGTGTACATACAATATGACGTAATAAAATCCTAGTATGTATCAATAAGTATTAGCAATCATGACATTACTAAATATATACATGTATTTCTTTCTTTTTTATATATGTATATACATTTTTTTGCTTCTACCTTTATTATACATATTTATTCATTTACTATAAATATTATTATTCATTTTTTATCGAATATTTTAAAAGTTAGTATTACAATAAGAATCGTTGTCTCGATGTCAGATAACTTATTACTCTGATAGTATCTAAGTGCTGATCGCTGCCCTTCTATTCATACAAGGAAAAATTCATGGCGGGACACAAACACGCCAATCTGTTTAAAACGCTTCCATAAGGCGAATTTGTATTCGTACACACGTAGCAATTTACATTTCACAGCACTTACTGCTATCGCAATTTGTATAAAAACACTAGCAATGCAATTTTCAATAGACCGTCAATCAAATATGCTGTCCAATTTCAGAACCCATCTTGCTAGATAAGGAAATTCTATAAATATTTTACTAAAGTATCTCAAACTGTATATGAGGTATACTTGTGTATGTAATTATTTGGTTTCTTTTAATTACTTAGACTCAAAATAGTAGAAGAGAGACTAGTAAAATATAACTGAATCTCGTCTGGGGATGAGGGAGTGAGCTGTTTAAAATTTAACAATAACGAAATTCTGTTAACAGTATTCTTAAATATCACAACTTTTATATGAAGTATGCTTACCTTTGGTAATTGTGGGGCCGTCGTAAATACACGAATGAAACGTAAAACAGGAGAGGCCGGTATAGTATCACCAGATCTCATTTAGAGATGGGGTAATGAAAATCTCATGATTAATTTTTAATCTCGTAATATACATATTTATGAAAAGTATGCTATGTTAAATTCTATGAAAGAAAAAAATTGTAAGGTTGTATTGAAGTTTGTTATTTTTTCAAGCAAAAACTGCCCGACGGATTATGATGAAACTTTGCAATAATATAGCTTACACATCAAAATAAACAGTATGCTATCATTTATAAAAATAATGTTTAAACTAGTCTAAATATAACGATTTTTATTGAGTAAATTAGCAAATATTCTTCCATCTAGAGCTACCTCGAAATTAACTGAAAACCTCATTTGTAAAAATAGAAACAAAAAAATATACCGCCTTCGATGTGAAAAACTAATAAGGCATTAAAACGCAAAAAATAACTGAATTATTAAATTAACCAAATTAAATAATAAATATTGATATTTGCGCTACCTAATAATATATTTGAAGTCGATGCCAACCTAAATTCATATCATCTACATACAAAGCTTTGGTCCACTCTCGTGTCCCATATCGTACATATTTTATTATCTGCAACGAATTTGAAATGTAGGTTGGCATCGACTTCAAATATATTATTAGGTAGCACAAATATCAATGTTTTTTATTTAATTTGGTTATTTAATCATTCAATTATTTTTCGCTTTTTAGTGCCTTATTAGTTTTTCACATCGTAAATATATCTGGTTTCTAATGGGTATAATAAATCGGTTCCAATTTCACGAAAATACGTAAAGACGAAGTGGGTGAAAATCAAATAAACGTTATATATATAAACTTTAATATAATGTATAATATTTTCTTCAAATTTATATGGGACCACCTCTGAATATAAACGATTCAAATAAAAAAAGAATCATCAAAATCGGTTCATAATTGACGGAGATATGGATTAACATACATTAAAAAAAAATACACAACCGAACGTAGTAACCTCCTCCTTTTTCGAAGTCGGTTAAAAACGAAATCGTCTGCGGCCGTTCGTATATAATATTTTGTATCAAGTATTTTATATGCTCACGATTCTCATAGAATATATAAATATTAACACTTAAGTTATAGATAAAATTACAAGAATATACCAAATAAATGTGTCGTTATATTTGAAAACGAGTTAAGCATGATAAAACTCATGATTTTGTAAACAGGAATTCTAAGAGGCAATAATGCCTCTATATCTTATATTTTTCAAAGTAACACAATTCCGTTTTATTTTTTTTTAACTTGTAAAATCATAGCAGTTCTTAATGATATAATTATGTGAGGATATTCCTCTGACGTATTCAGTTTTTATAAATGTCTGAAACATAAAATCTGAATACGGGTTACTGATTTAGTTAATCATTTCTTCGTATATATGTATATTAGTTATATCCGCATGTCTACATTTAAAAAAAATATCAGGAATAAAATATGTTACAGTTTCATCGTCGATTTTACGATCTAAAGACTTCAATAGTTACAGAGAATTTCTTCTACATATAGGGTTGTCGATTGTGTCGAATTATTAAGTAATTGGAGAACATAGTAGATTAAATAATTCCTCTGGTTAATTAACTTTACAACACCGTAGTTGTTACAATATCACAACGTATTACTAACTCATAATAATTTGTGCAGTTGTTAGAAACCCTATTGTCCTGGATTTAAGGTTCAAATGTTGAAGCTCCTTTTTTGTAACTGCACTGGCTTGGTTACTTTATGTAGCATGTTAATTTATGTATATCATATATCATAACATAGTAAGATATGGGTTGGCGAAGGAATACTGTTCTTCCTTAACAAACATTGAAGATAAGCTTTTGTTAGTTTAAGAAAATGTGATTTTATGCGTTCTTATTTTTTATGAATTGAATGAGATAAGATAACCAATTTCTTCTTTATACGATGCTTTCAATTTGCTGATTTCGACAGTTTTCTTCGTGTTCGATGGAATATGACCCCATTTTCCAATATAATACAGCTGCAATATCTCCTTACAAGTAAATGAGTTATTTTTCCAGCAGTAAGCAAATGAAGGGCTAAAGGAAAAAACTGACTAAGTCACGTTTACAAAACTTTAAAGGGCTACATTTTATGGTGGACTTGAATTACGCTCATACATTAGAATTAATGATTTTGAAAGGAAATTTTGTATGTTATATGTATTTGGAATTGTTTTCTGTATAAAATTTGCCTAATAATAATAATAACCGATGTGGTCAAGTCACGCTTGTTACGCTAGTCTTAGCTTGTTATTCATTATTAAAGAAGAAATACAACAACAAAAAAAATATGTGAAAAACGCATTTTACACTTGTTTAATGCCGGTTTCTGAGATACTTGGTCAATAACTATTGGTAGTTTATACCAATAGTTATTGACTCCACAAAGTTATTCATAAGATAAACTGTCAAATGGCCCGTTGAGTTTTACTGACATTTATCGTATGATTGTGTATTCAGAAACGTAATTTGACAAGTTATCGAATTGATAACGCTATTGAAAAAATAAACTACAATTAAAGTACCTCGAAAACGGGCATTACAGAGTCATATTATGAAATGAGTATTTTTGAGACATAAACTACGAAAAATCAATTTGAAAACAAATGGTCTTAGTGTTTTCCTTTAGCCCTTCGAATACATTTTTTTATTGTAGCACTGCAAAATGACTGTACTATGCCTGATGGTAAGCACAGTACATTCCAAAAGCAACGGCGACCACCGAGTGACACATTGACCATCGCCGGTCGCCGCTGTCATGACGGCCTGTGAAAAGCTGGATATGCACGGGCTGATCCCGAAACGCGACTCGCAGAAGCGAATCACTATGACGGGCTTTTTCGCCATATACATGGTGGTTGCGACCCAGTCGGGCTGTAAAGCCCTACCACCCCGCTTTCGCCATTGCCCGTTCGTTATTCAGCAACGTGCACCACGTGCAGGTGAGGTTGGCTTGGGTGTCTTAAGTCTTATGATGTTATTCGACACCCCTTACACCCCAAAATAGATTTTGTAACTATGTGTGTGTATATGCCATATTGTCACACAGTATTTTTGAAAAGTAAATATCCCCGAAGGTTTGCCTGGAAGAGATCGCTCTATGCGATAAAACCGCCTGACTTTACACATATTGCAAGTTGATGTTTTATTTTGTATATTTTCAACGTGTGTGCACAATAAAGAGATTTTATTATTTACTATTATTACCAGCGAGCACGGCAGACGTTGTCACGCCCTGATTATAAAAAAATCATTGACAAATTATATACTAAAATATTCCTCATGAATCACTCTATTTACTGTTGAAAACGGCCAATGCATTCTGTAGTTTTTGAGTTTATCGCAAATAGACAGACAGACAGACGCGGTAGGGGACTTTGTTTTATACTATGTAATACATTCAACTGAATCATCGTGAACCATCCCAACTATAAAATTAAATTTGAGAGTTTTTGTCTGATTTACATGTTGGTAATTGTAAAAAATTAAAATGACTATCAAGATAAAAATACAATTCTTTTACAAGCAATCATTGTTGGAGCATGCCGTGGTTGTCTGTAAATATGACTACATTTATAATGTATTACAATAGTCCTACTTTTTATATACTCACCAATGTATTGTCATGTTGACGATCTTAAAATAAATAAATAATAAATCATGATGGCTCAGTGTTTAATGAGCTCTCGCTTTCGGTGATGGCAAACACTGTGGTGAAACTATAGTACGATATAGGGCTATTTTAAGCACATTGGCTAGTTACTGGGTAAGTGAGGGTCAAGACGAAAATCTGGCACCAAGCACTTTTGGGTGTATTCCGGCAGCCGTACTTGAGAGGTAATCCTTATACGACTAGCGTATTTACCATCTTGGACCACATTTAACATCAGGTTAGATTGTGGTCAAATGCCTATAAAGTAAAAAAGACAAGTAAACAACAATAACTTTCTATCAAAGTTGACCAAAATGTTGAATTTTTCAATCTATGAATTACAAGTTCACGCGGGAAAGACTATCAAATGATAAATTCTTAAAATTGACTTCATATGAAACGGCTACATATAATATAGGACATTGGCTGGCGTCCAGAGATATCCCGGACAAAGCTCAAACATAAATCACAATTTGTGCAAATGCGTCCACAGGGAACTGCGCTATGTCGCTGTGAATAAAATATTTTTTAGTTTTTCTGTTTTATTCACCATCGATTTGTATTCATTCGGTGATAAGAGAAATGCTAATGCGCACATGAAAGTAGTCTCGCAAGAACCGGTATTAATCCATAGCGTTTGAATCCAAAAGGGCCAAAAAAATTACGACTGACAAAGTATCACTTAAAAGATGTATTCATAAAAGTCTTGCTTTTTCGCAGAGCATAATAATAGCCATGAGTTAAAATAATTTTAACGTGTGTATATATAAGCGTTAATTGTTTTTGAAGAAAATGATATTATAAAAACAAACAGTACTGAGTTTCTGAAATACAATTCGTTAATCATTTATTAAATATTTGTTTTTACTATAACTAAAATGTATAAGTAACATCTTAATCCCACCTGAAATACAATTCGGAATGACATTAAAGCTTACTTTCTATGGATATCACTCCCTTTTTCCACTTATTTAACTAACAAATCTAAACAGTAGTACTAATAACATTCGTCCAATAGAACAGGCAAAGGAATTAATCCATACTGCCAAAAATACTGAAGTTGTCAACATAGGTAGTTCTTAAGTATTCTTTAGTCAGTTTTCTCCTATGTCCAAGTTAATGTAAAGACAGAAACGCCAAATCTTCTATAATATATTCTTTTATCCATCTTTTTATCTTAATATATTTGTTAATATTAGCGTACTATCTTCTTTGACTGAGTTATTTCATTTCTCTCTCCCAGAGTGGTTGTTAATTTCCATTGTCGAGTAGTTAATTCTATGTTCCAACAAGGCTCTCTTGTTAGAATTTTCCTTGGAGTTTTTGTGGCATCTCAGAATTCATGGTCCGTGGTATTATTTTCCATTCACTTCACTTATGCACAATAAACAAACTATATTACATAAAACACCACCAATTTTACACAATATAGAGTCAAGTAATACAAGATTATGAATAAAATATAAAATCCCCCACATCACAGACCAAAATCCCGCCAAAAACTCTCATTCCGAACAGTTTTCTATAAACGTCTTTTCAACACAAAATACTACAGATTACACTATATTATAGCATAGACTTCTTTATACACACAGACACAGATAAATAAATTAAACTAAAGAAAATCATACATTTTCTTTCCATGTACACTGTTAACTGGATAGACAAACCGCTCTGAAATATAAATCTACAAAACAGGTCTCTAGCCTAGTGTGGAGATTAACGTGAAATCTATAATATATTTAGAAAAGTTTATCTCATCAGTGTATGTAACTAGCCTATCCTAAGTTGTTTTGCAATAAATTATGTTTTATTTCACCGGAAGATCCATCTTTGATGTTACACCACCAATTTTACACAATATAGAGTCAAGTAATACAAGATTATGAATAAAATATAAAATCCCCCACATCACAGACCAAAATCCCGCCAAAAACTCTCATTCCGAACAGTTTTCTATAAACGTCTTTTCAACACAAAATACTACAGATTACACTATATTATAGCATAGACTTCTTTATACACACAGACACAGATAAATAAATTAAACTAAAGAAAATCATACATTGTCTTTCCAAGTATACATACATATGTACGCTGTTAACTGGATAGACCAACCAATCTGAAATAGAAATCTACAAAATAGGCCTCTAGCCTATTGTGGAGATTAACGTGAAATCTATAATATATTTAGAAAAGTTTATCTCATCATTGTATGTAAGCCTAAGATGTTTGGCAATAAATTATGTTTTATTTCACCGGAAGATTCCATCTTTGATGTTAATTACTGCAACATCAAAACCGATCAGACGATTGGAAAATATAATCTACAAGATAATATCAACACCAATCTAGGTTCACGGTCCTGTGTATTACTGAGCGTTGACCGAATTTCAGAGATACGTTGGAGAAAGCTTATGCATAAATTACAGTCTGTTCGAAATCTGGGCATAAGAAATTGTACCAAATCTATATAAGATTAGATATAAGAATTTTCTAAGTGGTATTCTTATACACAAAGGATTTTAGTTATTACATTACGTTTCAAACTTAATTAGTAAAGTTATTATCTGCCGGAGGAGATAATCATTGTTTAGTAATAACCCTGTGTAATATGGAAGATATAGATATTTACCGCAGTGTGAAGTTGCCACTATACAATGAGTTGGCGTGATAGCTAGTCCAGCGAATCTTGCGAAGGTTATGTTCAACATTGAATACACGAGTTTACAGTTATCATTATGTGAATTTTAACGACACATTACCTTATTGTTCCTTTTTATTACTGTGTCGGATGAGAATATTTTGCTTCAATGCCTTTAAAATGCCTTTAAGCTTATGGTGGGCGTTCTATAGGAATTTATCTTTAAATTTTTTTTTTTTTATTTATTTATTCGAAGGAATATCAACAGCTTTTCATACATAATTCAAAATACAATAGTCAACTTAAAGCTAATTATAGATATTCACTAATAGATAATGATATGATTACAAAAAAAAGATGTTAAAGTGCTGATTAAAAATAAAGAACAGTCGAAAGTTACATATTACGCAACCTGCTCAAAGAATGTTTTGATGAGCGCCTGTTTTGCTGCATTAATTGGAGTATTTAAAAGATCTAAATTAAATTCTTTACTAAGTTTATTGTAATTATAACTACTTCGCAAAAAATAACTATTCTTTCTGTAATTGGTATTTGAATGAGGCACATATAACAACGAGCTATGTCGAAGAACAGTAGACGAAGCCCTTAAATAAATTTTTGAGAGGACATCTGGACAATCGACCTTATTTTGGGCAATTTTTAAAAAGAAAGAAATGTCTGCAAGCATACGTCGTTTATCCAGGGGTAGTAAATGGTGTAATTTACAATGCTGCTCATAGGATTTGGAATCATATCTTTATATAATTGTAAAATGTATGTAAAATTGTGTTTTTAGCCACGGCCAAAGTGTACGAAAACTTTGATGCGCTTTTCGGTATACATTAGGTTACTAAGATCAGTTAACCAGCAGGCAATAACCACGACTAGATAATCACCATCGTTATCTAGCATATACTTATCATTCGGTTTTCCACAGTTTTATGTACCTTAGTGTTTTTGACAAAGTAAGAATATTGTTAACTCGATAAGTATATGCTAGATAACGATGGTGATTATCTAGTCGTGGTTATTGCCTGCTGGTTAACTGATCTTAGTAACCTAATGTATACCGAAAAGCGCATCAAAGTTTTCGTACACTTTGGCCGTGGCTAAAAACACAATTTTACATACATTTTACAATTATATAAAGATATGATTCCAAATCCTATGAGCAGCATTGTAAATTACACCATTTACTACCCCTGGATAAACGACGTATGCTTGCAGACATTTCTTTCTTTTTAAAAATTGCCCAAAATAAGGTCGATTGTCCAGATCTTCTCTCAAAAATTTATTTAAGGGCTTCGTC
>MU159237.1:66504-186158 GCA_015888305.1 Antheraea pernyi | reverse complement strand
CTCCCCTTCCCTCCCCCACCCTCCCCTTCTCCCCAAACACAGGTTGGAAATGCACTTGCAATTCCTCTGGTGTTGTTAATGTCTATGGACGGTGGTGATCACTTAACATCAGGTGTATCAAATCCATGAAGCTATTTAGACTGCAAAGTATGGTAAACATAAGCTATCGTTACTAATGTTACATCTTTTTAAATATAAAATTTTGTATATACGTTTTTGGAGACACGAAAAAATAAATAACGTGCTTTTCCAGAAAAAATAATACTGACCCCAAGGGAAAGTTTAAATCTAAATATATTAACCTGAGGAAAACCGTCAACAAAAGCTAGTATGTACAATTTGTATATTAATAAATTTTCACAGTTACAGGGTTGTTCTTAAGACCTCCTGAATTGCTCTAATATGCTCAAATTGAAAATCTGACATAGTTCGGAAGGTACATTTGAAAGTATTAGTTTTAGCATATTATCGATTTGAGTCAGTTTGTCACATATCATTAAATTAAACTTAGGCAATATGAAAAAATCAAAATTCACATTACAAATTTATACATACTTTACATATACATACCTTTTTTTTAATTGGGGAGTTTCCTAACAGATAGCCATCCCGCCGTGCAGCTGTGGATGGGTTATATCCGATTCACACGGACTAAACCCCATGGTGCTTTCATACATCTATTAGGTGGGAGAGCAGGAGCTGCCGACTGGCACTGTGTCCGCTCCGCTGACAGGTGTTGGCCCTGCGAGGGGACTGCAGTCTGAGGGGTCAAAGATGGTATACCCCTCAAATGGGGAGTAGGTGTTAGACCCCACGGAAGAACTGTGGGAGTCGCATCGGTACAATGTGCCTTACGGCCGGAAGTCATCACCTACCCGTTGCCGCCGTATGGTCCGTTGACCGCGGGAGGGTATCCTTGTGGTCTGCCCTCTCTCCCTCTCCGCCTCCTTTGCAAGCATTACTGTCTCGCAATAGGAGGCGATGGAGAGCCACCCGACCTTGCTCCTGACCGTCTTACTAACGATGATTGGGGGCGAGAGATTCGAGCTAATGGCCGCGAGCAGCTCGCAGCATGATACGTCCCAGGCGGGACAATCACTCATCGTGTGCTGCGCGGAATCTACACAACTATAGTGATGGCATCCTGTAGTCGAATCCCGGCCAATGCGACACAAGTAGCGCCCGAAGCAGCCATGCTCCGAGAGCACCTGTGTCAGCCGGAAGCTCAGGGATGATACAAAGACGCGTGGGCTCTCGCTTCGTAGCCCCAAGGTGGGGATCCGGCAAGTAGAGAGGCTGCCTCGAAGGAGATCGTGCGGTACCCGCGTATGGCTTTGACGGCCATCGTCCGTTGCAGTCTCCGCAGGTGGGCGATGTTGTTCGCCGTCAGTTTAAACGCCTACGCGGGTGACCCGTAAAGGGCTATCGATCGCACGGCCCCCAGGTACAGCTTCCGACAGGCAGAGTATACAAATGCATACCTACCTTACGTTTAACCAGTAATGAAAATATTTCCCTAACATGACATAAGGAGTTTCATTTTAATATCTAATAGCACCTATTCATTGAAACTTATCTAAGCTTACGGAAACAGAGTGCGTTACGATACAAATTCTAACGTAATACCTTCATCACACAAAGTCATCCATTGTCCAAAGTCATCCAAATCCATCCAAACAATCATCCAAAGTCATACATACCTTTAATGCGTAAAGCAAATTTCTTCCTTAAACCTATCTAAGTTTGCGGAAACAGTTTCCAATACGATACAAAAACTAACGTACCTTCTCATACAACTCATACATACTCATCCATTGCGGGCGCAACGCTCGATAATACCCTTATGAATAAATTTCTCGCATTCCCGACGTTATTGTTTCTATCTCGAGACATGTTTACAAGTAATAAAACTCTGATGGAACTATCTCACTTTGTATTCGCTAAATTGGTATAGCAATTGACGAGACGATGTAAATACATTGAAGTACGTAAGGATTTCTTCTGTAGGCTTTTGTACAAATGATCTATAAAAAAGATATCGTTTTCTTTAATAAGTTTTATATTCCAAGTCAAAATGAGCGGAATGGTGGACTAGTTTTACTACTCCAAAAAATCTAGTTAGTTTTACCCTTTAAAAAGCATATGAAAGCTAAAATAAACCTATAGAAAAATTGTAAAGTTAATAGATGTACCTATCAGACCTCATAATTATATTTAACAAGCTTCTGCCCGCGACTTCGTTTACGTAGAAGATGAAAATATTTTTAAATAATACGTACGTTAACCCCCATTTTGAAACATGATTGATTGGTGGAATGCTCCTATTGTTCTTAACATGACGGTAGCTTATAGCCTTCCTTGATAAATTAACTATCTAAAACTGAAAGAATTTTTCAAATCGGATAAATGTTTCCTGAGATTAGCGCCTTGAAGTAAACATACTCTTGAACTTTATTTAAGAATAGATAAAATCATAAACATATAGTGGTATAGCAAAATAATCCCAAGGAAGTGTGATGTCAAGCAGGCAGCCGATCGTAAAAATCAAGGCAATTCATTCATCACATGACAAACATGTAGTGCCGACCCTATTTACGTGGGATAAGGCTAAGAAGATGATGATGATGACAGTGGACTAGTTCTGCTATCCAATAAATTTCTAACCAATATTATAAACAAGCTGTCCGCTCTACCTTCGCACGGATACGCTAATAAGCAAAATGATACCAAATCATCCTTTTTTTTTAAATGTCTGCAAACTATTGTCTGTTATATTAATCAATTTTTTTTAATTTCATCTCTCTAAGAATGTTCTCAGTGTAGATATTTCAACACGCTGAGTATTTACACAATTTCCATTACATATTTATATTAAGTCATTGAATAAAAAATATATATTCCATCCAGTTTCAACGCACTATTCAGAGATAATTGAATGCGAATTCTGATGTCAAGTTTTTCTAGAAATAATAAAATACCTTTTGATTATTTTCTATACCTATCGACTTGTCATTTTAAAACAACTCCTGCCTGCGACTTCGCCTTTGTTTAAATACAATAATAACATAATATCTATAAGCTATAGCCTAAAGATACCAAGTGGTGGGTTTGCGAAAATAGCATAAAGACCTTGCAACTGAAAAGATTTTTACGTTTGCGCCTTTTCATGGTTACCCGTGAAATGGTGTTGGACTTTGTCCTTCTCATATATACACATAGAAATTCATTTCTGTAAGTATATATAGAATTATATTTACGCGGACCCCTATTTTTTTTCCTAAAATACATTTAGTTACTCTTTAACATTAGTCTGTAAGTATATATAGGATTATATTTACGCGGAACCCTATTTTTTCCATAAAATAAAATTAGTTACTCAACATTAGCTATCTGCCAGTGAAAATCCTGCCAAAATTCGTCCAACTGTATCGAAGACTAGTTTCTTACTTTGAGCTAACACTAACACGCAGCAGAAGCGCTCAAAATAAAAAAAGCGACTTTGAAACATTGGCGATCAACCTCTATCTCCGTCTTAGCATGATGATATTTATATATCCTATAGCCTTCCTCGATAAATGAGCTATTACACTGAAATAATTTTTCAAATCGGGCCAGTCCTGAGATTCCTGAGATTAGCGCGTTCAATTAAACAAACAAACCCTCCAGCTTTATAATATACTAGTATAGATTAACAGAAATAAACACACAAATGACAATTTTAAAAATGATTTTATATGTACCGCATGAAGTTTAATATCTGTTTAGTATAAATCTATTATTTTGATATTACAAACAGACGCTTGAATTATATTTATTCGTATAGATAATTATTTGGGTATCTATTGAAGGTTAGTGAACTCTTTCAAATATTCTGCCTTTCTATAAAAACAGACGCTTTAACGTTTTTATAATAATTTTCGAGTCTGCTGACATTAAAGTCATAACTGTTTATAAATTCATATACAAATTATTAACAAGCTAGTAAATTCGTTTTGAAAAGTTGTCAGATGGTTACAAGAATATTTTAGTGTTAAATTTGAGCTTTCTAAATATTCTCTCGAATTATTCCAACAATTCTATGAGAGACAAGATGTTACAAGGGTTACTTTCGCATTCAACATTTTAAAATTTTAAGTAACTGGTAAAAATATTGAATTATTTCGCAGTTTTTCTTTGTGTTATAATTTTTTGTACCTCAGTTCATTAAACCAAAACGATGGTAGCATAGAAAATGACGCGAGAAATAGATTAAATACAGGGTGGATGAATTGGCCAGATGTATCTGGGGTAGTTTATGACCCACGGATACCGTTGAGACTCGAAGCGAAGGTGTATAAAACTATAATAGAATGGGTTGTGTTATATGGATCCGAGTGCTGCACTATGAAGTAGACGCATGATAAAAGATTGCATATTACATAGATGCGAATATTAAGGTGAATGTGTGGTGTAACTAGAATGGATAAGAATAAGGACGAATATATCAAAGGAAGTTTGAAAATAGCACGTGTTAGCACCCACCTCCGGTGCCGCTGCATCACATTCAAGAGACGAGACTACAACACGACCGGAACATAGATATTAGCGCCACCATATTATAAATATACATCGACGCTAGCGCCAACATATTAAAGATACATAAATTTTCATTGACTTCATAGTTCGGCCATGAAAGGCTAGATGTCGCTGATCTACATGTCGACACAAATTAGTCAACACATTTGATATACATAAATAAGGATAATTATTTAAAATTGTTCTATAGCTTAAATAACATGAATTTGTTCATACTTTATTATTTATGTGTTACTTAAACTATTTTGCGGAATTATGTATAAATAGTAATCGCTTTGACTTATATAGATGGGCCTTTAAAAGGCAAGATGTCTGTGATACCTACGCACTTCTTATATAACAAGTATTGTAAGGCGAAGCTCTGGCCAAATAAATAGTGACAGAATCTACGAAGTATTTATTGCCATTCCTGACTGCATCGACACTATACGTGATGAGTGTAATACACGAGTGATAGAGAAGTTGGACAGAAATAGATTAGCATGGTACGGGCATATTATCAAAACAGATGAAAGTCATGTACCAAGAAATGTTTTGGGTATGAAAGTGCATGGATAATAAATAGATAATGTATAGAGGAGACCGAAAAAGATATGGATGCATTTTCTGTAAATAATATGTGTATAAAAGGTGTGAAAACTAAGATGACATCTGACAGGAGAGAGTGGGACCTACTTAGGTGGGATACTGGTGAGAAGATGAAGATGTTATAAGTGTAAACTGCGTTTTGCCGTTACCTGATCTAAATCAGAGAACGTTCTTTTCAACAGGTAGCCAACAACGTTTGGATATATCAATGCCTTGCCAATATACTGGATATATCAATACAAATCGCGCGACACGTTTCGCCCGTACAAATAACTAATTCTCGGCTTATACTTTCTGACCAGTGGTGTAACTGTGGGGCTACAGAGCTGTCAAAATGCCTTAGATCACCTTAGATGCCTTAGATACCTTAGATCACAAATGAACATCAACTTGTCAGTTCTGTTAATATTTTACCAGTACCCGGCTTTTGATTTGGCACGTCATGCAAGAGATGGAAATAGTTGGCTAATTTCGGTTTCCTATGGCGTTCTTTGTCTATCGCAACCGTTGTACTGTGCGATAAAGAGAATCCTTATATAGCCGAAGCAAGCTAATTTTACCCGGACTCATTCTTCTCTGCGACGTGCTAAATCAAGAGCCGGGTACTGTACGTTTTCGATCTACAATTTAATTTGTTATTAGATTCCCATCAACTTTAGTAAAATTAGTAAGATCAACAAAATAGTAACTCCCGCCTATGTACTAATTCAAAAATTCTATTAATAATGACAAACGTTCTCAAAACAAACCCTTACTCTTCTTTATTAGGCCGATTTACGTTTTTTATATCACAACATAAATGTACTTTCTGGTGTCCACATACGTAGCTTCGAAAATTAAGACTCTATATACGATTGTACATTCATTAATAATACATACCCTTAAGTTGGCTTATGCTAATTTACTACGTCCGAATACTCTACGTCTGTACATCGGCACGTAACCTCCGGGGCGAGGTAAACGACGTCACTTCCGGCTATTATTGCACGGCTACCACAATTTGCGTTTAATAAATCAGCAACGAAACCTTTGCCCCGTTTGTTTATTAAATAGGGCTGTACCTTGCAATATTCGGTTTTCTGTAATTTACGATTTTTGGTAGCAATGTAGTCAAAGATTTCTCAAATAAAAATAAATTCAAAACATCGGTAGACACATATTAGTCTATTTGTAAAATAGAGTATTAATTGATTTTAACATGTTTTTCTTTCTACTATCTGTTACTTTTCATATGAATGTGGGGGTCGGAAAAGATGGCACACATATATTTATACAAATGATTTATTGCACATACAATAAAAGTACATGTACAATATGACATGGAACTATGATAACTAGAAAAGTCCGTAGAGTGCGTGTGCGCAACCTCCCGGCGTAAGAGTTGTGAATCGACTGACGCTGCGGGCAAAACCGAGGCACAAAGCGCGACGCGGATCACAGGCGACAGGTTCCAAGCGGTCGCGAGTACCGCTACATTAATTTAAAGTAATAATAAGTTTTAGTATTTTATTTCTCTTTATGTTACAGTTTCTTAGTTTTCGTATTTTATGTTAAATCTGTAAAATAGTTCAATATTTAATATTATTAAATTTTTATTTACTAATGAAGCATACCGTGGTTATCTCTAAATACGACTACATTTATATTTTATTGAAAAAATGTTATTATTAGTATATTTACAAATGTATTCTAATGTTGATGACCTATAAAAATAAATAAATAAAATATTTAAGCTTATTTAGGTGAGACTTGAGCGCAACAAATCACATGAAAACAGAACATTCAAGAAAACCTTTAGTTCGGTGTTCAAGTGTTTGGATAGTCGCCTCCATAACAGAAATACTTTTTACTTGCCTCATTGCAGAACGAATATGCCAACATTCCCCAGTATATCGTATGCCTTCTTTCTGTAATGCTGTTCGCACAGAGATTGACTTATTTTCAGGTTCTGTTACCTCTATCAAAAATACTCTTAAATCACTTAAATAATATAATTTCTAGGTTGTTAGTTTTATGATATATTTATTCTGTTTGTGTACCGCCTAATGTCTGTTTTCTATATTTTATATGCATGCTGTGTCTATATCTGGAAGAGTATTTTCATAACATGGTTTTTCGATACTACTAAATTAGGTATGCAACTACATTGTAGACAGTTTTGTAGACCAATAAACTAAAAAAAAAAGAAAAGAAAAAAAGAGTGTAATACCCAATAGCAATAACAGTCAAAGTTAGTATAGAGTGTAGAATCTATAAGAAAATACGTAGGTGCAAGAACTTGTGGTAATAAAGGATGCTTTAAATAATGGTGCTGCATTCCTTTTTCGGTGAACTACCAAAAAAATTAAACAGAAATTAAATTAATTTAAACATTGAACAGAAATTAAATTAAACAGAAAACGTATTGTATATTCAAACATCGTAATAAAACCATGGGGGTACAATTTTTTCCTAAACCCGTTTGGCTAGCTACCACCCTCAGTTTAAAATCCGTCGCTGAACCATAATTTTTTTATATATTATAGGAGGCAAACGTACAGGCGGATTACCTGATGTTAAGTGGTCATCGCTGTCCATAGACATTAGCAACACCAGTGGAGTCGCAAGTGCGTTGCCAGCCTGCGTTTGGAGAGAGGGGAGAGGCGAGGGGGGTACCCCGGCGCTCTCACTGACCGAATGAAACGCAACAATGCAAGTACTGTTACTTCACCTCAGTTCTCTGTGAGAGGTTGGTACTAACCTGGGCGATCCGACCCATTCATGCTGAAACCAGTAACGGTTTCCAGCGGCTTCAGCGTGGCTCTACCACCTACATAATCACATATATATTATATGACTTAAAATGTTATAGAAAGTAAATCCTTAAAAGTTATAAATATGTGTTTAACTGCAAATTTATGAAGAAATAAGTTATATTTCTTCTCAAGAAGTTACTGAATTTTTAATTAGTATTGTTTCTTTAGCGTAAATGTTTTTGATCGAGTTTTTTCAGTATTCATTCGTTTATGTTCTTAGTTATCCCTGAGGGCTCTCAAGCTTTGAACAGTTTATTAGATATACGTGCTTTCTTAAATAATAAATATTAAAGAAAATTGTAGATTAGAGAACAAAATAAGGCACCCAATATTTTTTTATGAAGTTCGATGTCCTGCTAGATATATAATTGCAACTGCTCATTATGATATTATGAACTATACATGTTGATCTAAGATTTCATTATTATAACGAAATATTAAGTTTTGGTCAATAACTTAAATATTTATATTACAGTTATGCAACGTTATTGTTGTAATAAATCTATATTAAATTCAGTAAATATCTTAACAATATTAATATTGTCAGGATATCACGCAAATTAAAAACGGATATGTGACAGTACCTTATTAATATCATTGACTATATAAATAATTATTAATGTTTATTAATAATTAGGTGAATATAAAAAGTTAAAAATAATAATATAAATACTAGGGTGTGTCAAAAAAGTCGATTTTTTTTCTCGCTCTTACCCCATAATACCATAGTATATATCCTAACAAAAATGATGTCCAAAGGACAGCTCTTAATATCAATTTTAAGAGGTCCTCCAACGAACTTTAAATTTTCCGATATAAATAATATAGGGAAAAAAATCTTGAACATTTTTGTCACTTACAAACTGTGAAGTAATTTTAGTTTGTAAAAATGAATGGATAGGTCTTATTAAGCGATAAATTATCAACAAAAAAAATACATTTTTGGATATAGGTATCCTATGATATTTTAGGGCGAGAGCAAGAAAAAAATCTGCTTTTTTTGGCACACTCTAATATATACAAGAGAGTACTCGGAACATCTTTAGTGCAGGATTCCCAATTTAGAGGATTCCCCAAACTTAGAGGAAATTTTAAGAGTAATTAAAAAAACTGTACATTTTAGTTGTCTCTCAACTTCAATGTCATAATTATTTTCAAGTAATTAATGCTATTTACGGGGTTTTCGATTTAGTTTTAGGGGTAAATGAATGACGCTGATGATAATAAGATGCTGATGAGAGTTGATAAATGTGTTTTAGTTCGTTCGATTGAGTCGCGCTAGCAATAAAATAGTATTGATTATAAATTACTGTACTTCGGTGAAATCGTGACCCGTCAGGACTATAGCGTAGGCAGTTCGAACTAAAAAAAGATTATAAGTTAAATGCCAATAGCATATATTCAACTAATATTGAATAAATGAACTAATATACAATGTGTGTCCACGATGAACTTTGGATCCTACACAACCGATCTTTATGAAAGTTTGCATTTATGTATAATTTGGTCTAACTTTAGAGATATGATAATTTATATTTCGATTAATGGCCTCGATATTTTTTAATAATTTGAAAGATTGTCAATATTGATTATTCTTATTAATTGTAAGTTTCGCCAGTCTCGAGATGATGGCGCTTTAAATTAGTTTTTTAATAGAAAACTGTAGGAGTGACTGTTATAAATATCTCATAGATAGCGCCATGTTTTAATATTTTTTTAATAACTGAGCTACAGCAACGCGTGGCCCGGTCAGAGTAACACACGCGCGGTCAGAGAGTTACATATATGACCTGGCCACGCGTTGTACATATATATGTTGATTCAATATTAAATCGAGACGGGGTATGACGTAAACACGGATATAAGGTAATACTGTATTACTATCATTAATTAATTATTTTGTTAGTGACGTAGAAAACAAAGATAAAACAATTGAATATCAACCGGTATAAATACCGGTATAAAAACCGGTATAAATACTTGAATATTCGGGGCAACCCTAGCTTCAAAGTAGCCGGTTATATAATTGTAAATGTTACGGATATTCGGAAATTTTATTGTCAATATGGGAACACTTACCTTATTTATGTTTTAATTTGCTACGGGTTTTATTTTTGGTTCATTAGGATCTTATGAAAACAAAAGGTACCTCACATTGTAACTGGATTAACTGATATGACCCAAACGTCTTAACAATTAACATAGATAGGTAATTTATACTTCTATACTAATAGTATAAAGCTGACAGGTCTGTTTGCTTGAACGCGCAAAACTCGGGAACTATTGGTCCGATTAAAAAACATATATCAGTGTTAGATAGCTCATTTATCAAGGAAGGCTTATAGGTTATATATATATCATCGCTGAGACCAATAAGAGCAGAGCACCAATGAACAATATTTCAAAATCAGGGTTTTTTAGCCTTGGTCTAATGTAAATATTCGAAGTGGACGAAGTCTCAGGCAGAAGATTGTTATTAGTAAAATCATGAATCCACAGAAACCCTGCTACAGTGACAAACGTGTTACATAATGACAGACATACAAACACCAAGCAATGCCCGGCTCTTGGATACTTTACGACGTGTCCGGACATAAGCTAAGAGACAAATCCGATGTGTGGTCCAAGAGACTCACGGCAGGGATTTGAAATGATTTTGAAGTAAAAGTTTGTATGCGAGCGCTTTAAAATTCTGATCCGCAAACTTTTTGTGTGAAGAAAAGTAGTGGGGTTAAATACTGTCTCGCGTGGAGTGGGAGCAGTGTCTCATTTGCCTTTGAGTATCTTGCTTTCTTTTTAAAGGCTTCCCTTCTACCACGCTTGAACGACATATTTTTATGAAATAAAATAATTGTCCTCTTTTTTCTCTATGGTTTTACTTGAAACTGCTTTTTTTGGCACACTCTAATATATACAAGAGAGTACTCGGAACATCTTTAGTGCAGGATTCCCAATTTAGAGGATTCCCCAAACTTAGAGGAAATTTTAAGAGTAATTAAAAAAACTGTACATTTTAGTTGTCTCTCAACTTCAATGTCATAATTATTTTCAAGTAATTAATGCTATTTACGGGGTTTTCGATTTAGTTTTAGGGGTAAATGAATGACGCTGATGATAATAAGATGCTGATGAGAGTTGATAAATGTGTTTTAGTTCGTTCGATTGAGTCGCGCTAGCAATAAAATAGTATTGATTATAAATTACTGTACTTCGGTGAAATCGTGACCCGTCAGGACTATAGCGTAGGCAGTTCGAACTAAAAAAAGATTATAAGTTAAATGCCAATAGCATATATTCAACTAATATTGAATAAATGAACTAATATACAATGTGTGTCCACGATGAACTTTGGATCCTACACAACCGATCTTTATGAAAGTTTGCATTTATGTATAATTTGGTCTAACTTTAGAGATATGATAATTTATATTTCGATTAATGGCCTCGATATTTTTTAATAATTTGAAAGATTGTCAATATTGATTATTCTTATTAATTGTAAGTTTCGCCAGTCTCGAGATGATGGCGCTTTAAATTAGTTTTTTAATAGAAAACTGTAGGAGTGACTGTTATAAATATCTCATAGATAGCGCCATGTTTTAATATTTTTTTAATAACTGAGCTACAGCAACGCGTGGCCCGGTCAGAGTAACACACGCGCGGTCAGAGAGTTACATATATGACCTGGCCACGCGTTGTACATATATATGTTGTATTTTATTTGCATATCAAAAGTGATGTATCTATACTAATATTATAAAACTGAAGAGTTCGTCCGCTGGCTGGAACGTGGTACGTTTGTAGGTGGTAGAGCCACGCTGTAGCTATTACTAGTTTCAGCATGAGTGGGTCGGCTCGTCCGGGGTATTATACTTCTATACTAATAGTATAAAGCTGACAGGTCTGTTTGCTTGAACGCGCAAAACTCGGGAACTATTGGTCCGATTAAAAAACATATATCAGTGTTAGATAGCTCATTTATCAAGGAAGGCTTATAGGTTATATATATATCATCGCTGAGACCAATAAGAGCAGAGCACCAATGAACAATATTTCAAAATCAGGGTTTTTTAGCCTTGGTCTAATGTAAATATTCGAAGTGGACGAAGTCTCAGGCAGAAGATTGTTATTAGTAAAATCATGAATCCACAGAAACCCTGCTACAGTGACAAACGTGTTACATAATGACAGACATACAAACACCAAGCTTTACCCGTCTCTTGGATACTTTACGACGTGTCCGGACATAAGCTAAGAGACAAATCCGATGTGTGGTCCAAGAGACTCACGGCAGGGATTTGAAATGATTTTGAAGTAAAAGTTTGTATGCGAGCGCTTTAAAATTCTGATCCGCAAACTTTTTGTGTGAAGAAAAGTAGTGGGGTTAAATACTGTCTCGCGTGGAGTGGGAGCAGTGTCTCATTTGCCTTTGAGTATCTTGCTTTCTTTTTAAAGGCTTCCCTTCTACCACGCTTGAACGACATATTTTTATGAAATAAAATAATTGTCCTCTTTTTTCTCTATGGTTTTACTTGAAAGAATAGAACTATGTCTAAAACATGTCTGAACCAGTATTCGTCCCTTGTGTCTAGACATGCCGCATCCTACTTAATATTATGAACGTGAAAGTAAGTTTGTCTGTTTGTTGACATGAAAGCGTATGCCTTAACTACACAGCAGCTCTCATGAAATTTTGCATACACATAATTAGAGCTACTGAAAAACTATAGGATACCTTTATGTATAAATGTATCAGAACTAATATAGACTGACGCGTGAGAAGCCGTGACCAAAAGCTAGTTTTTAGGCAAATAAGGTCGTGCTAAGGATTCACCTCATGGGGTGTATTGCCAGAGAGCCTCCACGTGGCGCACCCCGTTGGGGCGGCTATATAAGGAGACTAGCTCAGTTCGATCCCTTGCCGCTCCAGCAATACGGTCGGAAATGAATGACGCTGATGATAATAAGATGCTGATGAGAGTTGATAAATGTGTTTTAGTTCGTTCGATTGAGTCGCGCTAGCAATAAAATAGTATTGATTATAAATTACTGTACTTCGGTGAAATCGTGACCCGTCAGGACTATAGCGTAGGCAGTTCGAACTAAAAAAAGATTATAAGTTAAATGCCAATAGCATATATTCAACTAATATTGAATAAATGAACTAATATACAATGTGTGTCCACGATGAACTTTGGATCCTACACAACCGATCTTTATGAAAGTTTGCATTTATGTATAATTTGGTCTAACTTTAGAGATATGATAATTTATATTTCGATTAATGGCCTCGATATTTTTTAATAATTTGAAAGATTGTCAATATTGATTATTCTTATTAATTGTAAGTTTCGCCAGTCTCGAGATGATGGCGCTTTAAATTAGTTTTTTAATAGAAAACTGTAGGAGTGACTGTTATAAATATCTCATAGATAGCGCCATGTTTTAATATTTTTTTAATAACTGAGCTACAGCAACGCGTGGCCCGGTCAGAGTAACACACGCGCGGTCAGAGAGTTACATATATGACCTGGCCACGCGTTGTACATATATATGTTGATTCAATATTAAATCGAGACGGGGTATGACGTAAACACGGATATAAGGTAATACTGTATTACTATCATTAATTAATTATTTTGTTAGTGACGTAGAAAACAAAGATAAAACAATTGAATATCAACCGGTATAAATACCGGTATAAAAACCGGTATAAATACTTGAATATTCGGGGCAACCCTAGCTTCAAAGTAGCCGGTTATATAATTGTAAATGTTACGGATATTCGGAAATTTTATTGTCAATATGGGAACACTTACCTTATTTATGTTTTAATTTGCTACGGGTTTTATTTTTGGTTCATTAGGATCTTATGAAAACAAAAGGTACCTCACATTGTAACTGGATTAACTGATATGACCCAAACGTCTTAACAATTAACATAGATAGGTAATTTATACTTCTATACTAATAGTATAAAGCTGACAGGTCTGTTTGCTTGAACGCGCAAAACTCGGGAACTATTGGTCCGATTAAAAAACATATATCAGTGTTAGATAGCTCATTTATCAAGGAAGGCTTATAGGTTATATATATATCATCGCTGAGACCAATAAGAGCAGAGCACCAATGAACAATATTTCAAAATCAGGGTTTTTTAGCCTTGGTCTAATGTAAATATTCGAAGTGGACGAAGTCTCAGGCAGAAGATTGTTATTAGTAAAATCATGAATCCACAGAAACCCTGCTACAGTGACAAACGTGTTACATAATGACAGACATACAAACACCAAGCTTTACCCGTCTCTTGGATACTTTACGACGTGTCCGGACATAAGCTAAGAGACAAATCCGATGTGTGGTCCAAGAGACTCACGGCAGGGATTTGAAATGATTTTGAAGTAAAAGTTTGTATGCGAGCGCTTTAAAATTCTGATCCGCAAACTTTTTGTGTGAAGAAAAGTAGTGGGGTTAAATACTGTCTCGCGTGGAGTGGGAGCAGTGTCTCATTTGCCTTTGAGTATCTTGCTTTCTTTTTAAAGGCTTCCCTTCTACCACGCTTGAACGACATATTTTTATGAAATAAAATAATTGTCCTCTTTTTTCTCTATGGTTTTACTTGAAAGAATAGAACTATGTCTAAAACATGTCTGAACCAGTATTCGTCCCTTGTGTCTAGACATGCCGCATCCTACTTAATATTATGAACGTGAAAGTAAGTTTGTCTGTTTGTTGACATGAAAGCGTATGCCTTAACTACACAGCAGCTCTCATGAAATTTTGCATACACATAATTAGAGCTACTGAAAAACTATAGGATACCTTTATGTATAAATGTATCAGAACTAATATAGACTGACGCGTGAGAAGCCGTGACCAAAAGCTAGTTTTTAGGCAAATAAGGTCGTGCTAAGGATTCACCTCATGGGGTGTATTGCCAGAGAGCCTCCACGTGGCGCACCCCGTTGGGGCGGCTATATAAGGAGACTAGCTCAGTTCGATCCCTTGCCGCTCCAGCAATACGGTCGGACGTACACCGTGGGGTTTTACTCCGTGAGACTCCGACATAACCCAACCTCTCCCCGGGACGGTAGGTAACCATAAGGGATTACTCGACGTTAAAAAAAAAAGTGTTCACCCTCTGTGTGCTGGTATCGTGCAGTGGTTATTTTTGTGACTCCTATTCGTATGAGAATTCTAGAATGAGATCGTAGGCATGAAGTAATATACAAATTTAAATAAACTCTGCAATGGATTGAAAGAAAACATAATGTTGTCTCATTCGATTATATATATATATATATATATATGGATACTTTACGACGTGTCCGGACATAAGCTAAGAGACAAATCCGATGTGTGGTCCAAGAGACTCACGGCAGGGATTTGAAATGATTTTGAAGTAAAAGTTTGTATGCGAGCGCTTTAAAATTCTGATCCGCAAACTTTTTGTGTGAAGAAAAGTAGTGGGGTTAAATACTGTCTCGCGTGGAGTGGGAGCAGTGTCTCATTTGCCTTTGAGTATCTTGCTTTCTTTTTAAAGGCTTCCCTTCTACCACGCTTGAACGACATATTTTTATGAAATAAAATAATTGTCCTCTTTTTTCTCTATGGTTTTACTTGAAAGAATAGAACTATGTCTAAAACATGTCTGAACCAGTATTCGTCCCTTGTGTCTAGACATGCCGCATCCTACTTAATATTATGAACGTGAAAGTAAGTTTGTCTGTTTGTTGACATGAAAGCGTATGCCTTAACTACACAGCAGCTCTCATGAAATTTTGCATACACATAATTAGAGCTACTGAAAAACTATAGGATACCTTTATGTATAAATGTATCAGAACTAATATAGACTGACGCGTGAGAAGCCGTGACCAAAAGCTAGTTTTTAGGCAAATAAGGTCGTGCTAAGGATTCACCTCATGGGGTGTATTGCCAGAGAGCCTCCACGTGGCGCACCCCGTTGGGGCGGCTATATAAGGAGACTAGCTCAGTTCGATCCCTTGCCGCTCCAGCAATACGGTCGGACGTACACCGTGGGGTTTTACTCCGTGAGACTCCGACATAACCCAACCTCTCCCCGGGACGGTAGGTAACCATAAGGGATTACTCGACGTTAAAAAAAAAAGTGTTCACCCTCTGTGTGCTGGTATCGTGCAGTGGTTATTTTTGTGACTCCTATTCGTATGAGAATTCTAGAATGAGATCGTAGGCATGAAGTAATATACAAATTTAAATAAACTCTGCAATGGATTGAAAGAAAACATAATGTTGTCTCATTCGATTATATATATATATATATATATAGGTTAAAGTTACAATAACGTACTATTGAAGTAAACTGTCTGATTTGTTCTTCCTCTCCCTCTCACACATGTCACTTACTTGATATTTGAAGACATTTACAACATTGTAAAAATATTGAGTCGCTCTTATATTATTTTGTCATGTGCTGCATAAATGTAGTCTTACACATCACTAATGATATCGAGTAATCTTCTCAAATTTCATCAAAAATTAGTGAATCCCGAGGTCTATTATGGCTTCCGATAGTCCTGAAGCTAATGCCACGAATGAAAGTTTAAATTAATCTAAACAAAGAACCTTCACAAAATATGGAAAATAATATTTATATTTAAAAGAAATCAAATAAGTTGATGGTGTGTTTTCTTCTACCATGCCATAAGAAGTTTCACTGAAATAAAAAACAATTGCAGTATGTATCTAAGCATATCACTTCACTACATCTATTTGTCAACATTTTTTTATTGTTAAGTTTGTATAGTTAGGATTCATATGGGAGAAAATGTTCGAAAAATCGTGTGTAAAAGTAAAAAATTCAGGTTAATAATTAGTGAGTGAATAGAAGAAAGATATTAAGATCTTAAAAAATATTGACAGATTGGCGTACAGTTGACAATCTATTACATTACGTGGTCGTATTCTAAAGATTTGGCCACATTTTCTTTGTTGGTACAATCGCGTGACCCGTTGGGGCGGCTATATAAGGAGACTAGCTCAGTTCGATCCCTTGCCGCTCCAGCAATACGGTCGGACGTACACCGTGGGGTTTTACTCCGTGAGACTCCGACATAACCCAACCTCTCCCCGGGACGGTAGGTAACCATAAGGGATTACTCGACGTTAAAAAAAAAAGTGTTCACCCTCTGTGTGCTGGTATCGTGCAGTGGTTATTTTTGTGACTCCTATTCGTATGAGAATTCTAGAATGAGATCGTAGGCATGAAGTAATATACAAATTTAAATAAACTCTGCAATGGATTGAAAGAAAACATAATGTTGTCTCATTCGATTATATATATATATATATATATATAGGTTAAAGTTACAATAACGTACTATTGAAGTAAACTGTCTGATTTGTTCTTCCTCTCCCTCTCACACATGTCACTTACTTGATATTTGAAGAGATTTACAACATTGTAAAAATATTGAGTCGCTCTTATATTATTTTGTCATGTGCTGCATAAATGTAGTCTTACACATCACTAATGATATCGAGTAATCTTCTCAAATTTCATCAAAAATTTCTCAAAAATCAATCATTTCGTATCCCGTTCGAATCCGCTACTTATTGTATGATTCTCACAGTTACTCGCACTTTTGTCACGATATTAATGAAGGATAATAATAATTCCCAGTTGAGTACAATAAGGAATATAGATTAGATATCTCTTGGGAGGGAGAACTTGTGGTAAGAACTCTTCGAGATATCCCTATGATCTATATGTTCATAAAACTCGTTTATAATGCAATGACCGAGTAATGGCGGAATTAATGGCGTATCGTAAATATTTACGCCTGAAAATAATTCGCCAAGAAATTTATACACCTACATCTTGGTTGTATGTCAGTGTACTTAACGGGGTGAAAGAGATTCTATTTTATTTTCATATCAAAAGTGTAGTATCTATACTAATATTATAAAACTGAAGAGTTCGTCCGCTTGAACGTGGTACGTTTGTAGGTGGTAGAGCCACGCTGTAGCTATTACTAGTTTCAGCATGAATGGGTCGGCTCGCCCGGGGTACTACCACCCGACACACAGAACACCGACGTCAAGTAACAGTGCTTGCATTGTTGTGTTTCGTTCGGTCGTGAGAGCGCCGGAGGCCACCTCCCTTCTCCCTTTCCCTTCCCCATTTTCCTGCCCCCTTTCCCTATACCTACTCCCTCCCCCATATACAGGCTGGCAACGCACAGCAAAATGTGTTGCTAGTGTCAATGGACGGTGGTGATCATTTAACATCAGGTGACCCACATGTTCGTTTGCCTGCTTTTGATATAAAATAAAAAATAAATAAAAATTTAACGCGCTAATCTCAGTAACTACTGGTCCAGTTTGAAAAATTCCTTCAGCTTTAGCTCATTTATCGAGGAAGGTTATAGGCTATACCTCCCCCATACACAGGCTGGCAACGCACAGCAAAACGTGTTGCTAGTGTCAATGGACGGTGGTGATCATTTAACATCAGGTGACCCACATGTTCGTTTGCCTGCTTTTGATATAAAATAAATAAAAATTGAACGCGCTAATCTCAGTAACTGCTGGTTCAGTTTGAAAAATTCCTTCAGTGTTATATAGCTCATTTATCGAGGAAGGTTATAGGCTATTACACTACACTAAATATTACACTAAATCCAACAGGAGCGAAGCACCAACCAAGAATGTTCAAAATGGGTTTTTATTTTCTTTTGAGAGCTTTTGCTGCGTGTTAGCGTGGGTCCAAAGTAACTATTCCACGCGGACGAAGGCGCGGGCAGAAGTTAGTCCATTTTATAAGAATGTCAATAGGGCAAAATATATGAATAGTCTATTATACTTTTACGTCTTAAGTACATAACCGATCATAATAAAATTTTGAACGGACTCGGAGATAAATAAAAGATAGGATAGTTTTTAACGCGTAACATGTAACGTAAATTTTCTTCTACCATGCCATAAGAAGTTTCACTGAAATAAAAAACAATTGCAGTATGTATCTAAGCATATCACTTCACTACATCTATTTGTCAACATTTTTTTATTGTTAAGTTTGTATAGTTAGGATTCATATGGGAGAAAATGTTCGAAAAATCGTGTGTAAAAGTAAAAAATTCAGGTTAATAATTAGTGAGTGAATAGAAGAAAGATATTAAGATCTTAAAAAATATTGACAGATTGGCGTACAGTTGACAATCTATTACATTACGTGGTCGTATTCTAAAGATTTGGCCACATTTTCTTTGTTGGTACAATCGCGTGACGCCGGGTCAGACTAGTTGTTTTATAGTTATAGTTAAATTTCGAAAAACTGAAACACGCTTGTCATTAATTTCGTCGAAAAGTAACAATAAGATGTCTCTTTTAAATCTGGTCCAAAAATACTTTTTCCATACAAAACTTACCACTATTTTTATTATATTACAATTTAACATTATTTCTTACACAATGTCTGGAATGTAAAGGCACCATCGTCTCCAATATTTCGAACTAGTATTCTTAGCACTCTGAGCTGAGAGATAACGAGCCAGTCAGGATAATGTCTTTTATAGTTTCGTAGACAGTCGTTCTAAACTCCCACCTTCAGTTGCTGTCTGGCTTTTCTCCCCATTATCTAAAACCTTGCAAAATTTCGATAGCACTAACTGTCTTAGAACTATCCTGAGGCGTACGCTAGGGTTGTTAAATGGGTAACCCAGTACGATTTTCTCCAAGTCTTATAATGTGTGTTTTTTTTTTCAAAAAGAACATAAATGCGCTCTTCAAGAGGCTATCAATAACTGTTTTTTTATATCATAGGAGGCTAACGAACATGTGGGTCACCTGTTGTTAAGTGATCACCACCGTCCATAGATACTTGCAATACCAGGAGAGTCGCAAGTGCGTTGCCAGTCTGTGTGGAGGGGGTGCTGGAGGAAAGGAAGGGGAGGGCCTCCGACGCTCTCATTGACCGAACGAAACGCAACAATACAAGCACTGTTACTTCACATCGGTTTTCTGTGAAAGGGTGGCTCTACCCTGGGCGAGCCAACCCATTAATGCTGAAACCAGTAATAGCTTCAGCGTAACTCTACCACCTACAGAAACCTACTCTACCTGTCTTGTTTGCTACTTTTTCGCATAAAAACATTATAAACTATTGAATGTACTCCTAGAGTAGGAGGTGATGATAGCGTGTTCGGACATCGTGTCGATGGACGTAGGTTCGAATTCTAGCGGAGTCTGAGCTTTTGGTGAAGTGAAACGTCTGAAGTCTGCCAGGCTAGTTTCCACTTTCAAGTTGAAGTATTTACCATATTAAACCACGCCGCCACTTAATATTAGGTACTGGTCAAACGATAAAACCTATTCGGTGTTATTACAAAAAAGTTAAATACGTATTGAATACTCGTTTTGGGTACTTACGTATTAAATGCACCGCGCTCGCCGAACGTTGAGTTAAGTTAGACTTGCGAAAAAGGATATACAGGCTGGCAACGCACAGCAAAATGTGTTGCTAGTGTCAATGGACGGTGGTGATCATTTAACATCAGGTGACCCACATGTTCGTTTGCCTGCTTTTGATATAAAATAAAAAATAAATAAAAATTTAACGCGCTAATCTCAGTAACTACTGGTCCAGTTTGAAAAATTCCTTCAGCTTTAGCTCATTTATCGAGGAAGGTTATAGGCTATATATCATTACACTAAATCCAATAGGAGCGAAGCACCAACCAAGAATGTTCAAAATGGGTTTTTATTTTCTTTTGAGAGCTTTCGCTGCGTGTTAGCGTGGGTCCAAAGTAACTATTCCACGTGGACGAAGTCGCGGGCAGAAGTTAGTCCATTTTATAAGAATGTCAATAGGGCAAAATATATGAATAGTCTATTATACTTTTACGTCTAAAGTACATAACCGATCATAATAAAATTTTGAACGGACTCTGAGATAAATAAAAGATAGGATAGTTTTCATCCAGAATACATATACTATCTCCGAGAGATATATCTAATACAGATTAACGCAAGCGAAGACGCGAGCAAAAGCTAGTAACTTAAATATAACACTTACGCATACATACCTTATGTTTAACATGTAACGTAAATTTTCTTCTACCATGCCATAAGAAGTTTCACTAAAATAAAAAAACAATTGCCGAATGTATCTAAGCATATCACTTCACTACCGCTACATCTATTTGGCAAAGATTAGGCGCATGAGGGTAAATTTTTTGCAGATGTAAGGTCACGCAGGTATGCAACGGAAATGACGTCATTTGCAGTCTGCCCGGATAAATAGTTACAGTGCCTTCAGAGTGTTTATTGCCATTCCTGACTGCATCGACTCTATGCGTGATTATTGTAACAATAAACAAAAAAATACACCCCATATTTACATCAATCTAGCACACGGTGCTTAGTGTTGCTGACTTCATGTATAGTACGGCATTAAATCTTTTTTAATGAAATAAAACCTAGCTAGCCAGGTGACTAGAAAAAGCCCTGGCACAATGCTGTTTTCAAAAAATAGAATCAAATTGAGTATCTTCTCTTTTCTGATGTCGGTTAAAAATTCTTCTAAGTAATCTATCTGGAAATGTTTGGTACGTGAGAGAAAGAGAGAAAGAAAGATGCATTTATTCAGCACATACAATATATATTTACAAGTACGTACAATATATATGGAGTATAAAAGGTACAAGGTTAAGGTACAAAGGTAAAAAGGTGCAAATCTCAATATAGCGGCAGGTTTGCAAATGCAAGCGTTGGAGCGCTGATTTTTAGACATAACCTGCTGTATACAAATCCTTAGACGAAATTTCAAACACACGGACGAAAATGACGGACGGACGGACGAAAGCTGCATGAAAATTTCAAATGAATATACGTATATGCATGCCCATAATATTATTATAACCCAGTACTACCTAAATACAATACATAATTTAGAAAGATACGTATTTCACGGAACTGCGGAATTGGATACTATTTTCAAAAACACTGTGCAGCAGCTCGAGGATCAGATTGATGAAATCTGTTTAATTTATTAATTTGCTAAGTTTTATGCGACGCTTGTCATATTAATATGGTAAATAGTTTTTGAAATATGTTTTGAAACTAAGACGTTGACTATAAGTTGGTATGCCATTCCAACTCTTAGTGGCCGCGTATCTAAAAGAACTACGAAAAGCCACTGACCTATATCGCGGGAGAAGAAGTATACATATTTAATACTAGCTGACCAGGCCACGCGTTGCTGTGGCTCAGTTATTATATCATTGCATGTTGATAAGTATTCATAAATGTTATTAATACTATTACCAGCAAACATTACATTAAGAAACTACACTTTGTGACATAAATATAAAAATTAGATTATCGTAGACAGTCGTTCTAAACTCCCACCTTCAGTTGCTGTCTGGCTTTTCTCCCCATTATCTAGAACCTTGCAAAATTTCGGTAACATTAACTGTCTTAGAACTATCCTGAGGCGTACGCTAGGGTTGTTAAATGGGTAATCTAGTACGATATTCGCCAAGCCTTATAATATGGGTTCTTTCAAAAAGAACATAAATGCATTCTTCAAGAGGCTATCAGTAACTGTTTTTTTTATACCATAGGAGGCTAACGAATATGTGGGTTACCTGATGTTAAATGATCACCACCATCCATAGATACTTGCAATACCAGGGGAGTCGCAAGTGCGTTGCCAGTCTGTGTGGAGGGGGTGTTGGAGGAAGGAAAGGGGAGGTGGGCCTCCGACGCTCTCACTGACCGAAAGAAACACAACAATACAAGCACTGTCAGTTCACGTCGGTTTTCTGTGGGTCGGGTGGTAGTCCCCTGGGCGAGCCGATCCACTCACGCTGAAATCAGTAATAGCTTCAGCGTTGCTCTACCACCTACAGAAACCTACTCAACCTGTCTTGTTTCCTTCTCTTTCGCATAAAAAAAATTTATAAACTATTGAATGTACTCCTAGAGTATGAGGTGATGATAGCGTGTTCGGACATTGT
This sequence comes from Antheraea pernyi, assembly GCA_015888305.1. Classification (NCBI taxonomy): domain Eukaryota; kingdom Metazoa; phylum Arthropoda; class Insecta; order Lepidoptera; family Saturniidae; genus Antheraea; species Antheraea pernyi. Next base: position 163,198 of record MU159237.1, on the reverse strand, counting down.
GTCGATGGACGTAGGTTCGAATTCTAGCGGAGTCTGAGCTTTTGATGAAGTGAAACGTCTGAAGTCTGCCAGGCTAGTTTCCACTTTCAAGTTGAAGTATTTACCATATTAAACCACGCCGCCACTTAATATTAGATACTGGTCAAACGATAAAACCTATTCGGTGTTATTACAAAAAAGTTAAATACGTATTGAATACTCGTTTTAAAAAGTTTGGGTACTTACGTATTAAATTCACCGCGCTCGCCAAACGTTGGGTTAAGTTAGACTTTGCGAAAAAGGATAACTCAAGCTTGCTGCGTAGCGGTCGACGAGCGCGGTGCATATAATACGTAAGTACCCAAACTTTTATAAAACAAGTATTCATTACGTATTTAACTTTTTTGTAATAACACGGTTATCCGTTTAAAAAAATCTTTAAATACGATATTTGTACGTCATTGACATTTAAATAAATAGTTCAAACAGAAGAAAAATATGTGCACAAGTAATTCTTATACAATACCAGAAGAGCAGGGGGCAGGTGTCATAACTTGAAAAAGAAAAACTAAAATTCAATTGCAACTGGAACACACACAAAAAATTCAGTTCGGTCATACACTCGGACAGAAGAGTTATATATATAAGATAATGTTAATGACTACGTCCGGTAGCGTACACCCGAGAGGCGAGACTACGCCACCCGGGGAAACACTATTGACCTGCGATACCGCGCTATTGACTTTATCGCGGGTGTTACTAATGACTGCGAACGCTATTGGTCGACTATTCATTATTCACCCCGGTGTGAGACTAAATTGGTGCGAGTTCAGCATATAAAGGGCAAGATGTCGCCGATCTGCACGCACTCCTATGTGGAAGTTACTGTAAGGCGAAGCTCTGCCCGGATAAATAGTTACAGTGCCTTCAGAGTGTTTATTGCCATTCCTGACTGCATCGACTCTATGCGTGATTAGTGTAACAATAAACCAAAAAATACGCCCCATATTTACATCAGGCAAAATATAAATAAATCTAGCACACGGTGCTTAGTGTTGCTGACTTCATGTATAGTACGGCATTAAATCTTTTTTAATGAAATAAAACCTAGCTAGCCAGGTGACTAGCAAAAGCCCTGGCACAATGCTGTTTTCAAAAAATAGAATCAAATTGAGTATCTTCTCTTTTCTGATGTCGGTTAAAAATTCTTCTAAGTAATCTATCTGGAAATGTTTGGTAAGTGAGAGAAAGAGAGAAAGAAAGATGCATTTATTCAGCACATACAACATATATTTACAAGTACATACAATATATATGGAGTATAAAAGGTACATGGTTAAGGTACAAAGGTAAAAAGGTGCACATCTCAATCAATATAAGCTGCAGGTTTGCAAGTGCAAGCGTTGTAGCGCTGATTTTTAGACAAAACCTGCTGTATACGAATCCTTAGACGAAATTTCAAACACACGGACGAAAATGACGGACGGACAGACGAAACCTGCATGAAAATTTCAAATGAATATACGTATATGCATGCCCATAATATTATTATAACCCAGTACTACCTAAATACAATACATAATTTAGAAAGATACGTATTTCACGGAACTGCGGAATTGGATACTATTTTCAAAAACACTGTGCAGCAGCTCGAGGATCAGATTGATGAAATCTGTTTAATTTATTAATTTGCTAAGTTTTATGCGACGCTTGTCATATTAATATGGTAAATAGTTTTTGAAATATGTTTTGAAACTAAGACGTTGACTATAAGTTGGTATGCCATTCCAACTCTTAGTGGCCGCGTATCTAAAAGAACTACGAAAAGCCACTGACCTATATCGCGGGAGAAGAAGTATACATATTTAATACTAGCTGACCAGGCCACGCGTTGCTGTGGCTCAGTTATTATATCATTGCATGTTGATAAGTATTCATAAATGTTATTAATACTATTACCAGCAAACATTACATTAAGAAACTACACTTTGTGACATAAATATAAAAATTAGATATATGCAGTCGCTGACTTTTTTGTAGGCATTATCAAGCTCAACAACTTTTCTATACAGCTCAATCAATATCAGCGTTCGTAAGAAACGTTTTCGCTTGACCGTATTTTCTCCGACTTACTTTACAATTCCGACTACCTCAAAAAAGTCTTTTCATATTACGGGTTAATTTATAACCTATGATACTCAAAAATAATGTGGCTTTCTATTGGTAAATAATTTTCTAAATCGGTTTAGTAGATGCAGATATTACCCCCTACAACCGCACACACTCCCAGAACTTACAAATTGTGCGTGTCTTATTTTAATAATGATCAGTATACATTGTGTTGGTGTTCAATAAATAAATAAATAATATAAAAATAAATAAAATTTACCTATTTATAATATTAGTATAGATATAAATATAAAACATAGCTATATAAATAAAAAATACGGCCATATTTACAACCTGTTCTCATGATTAGAGTGAAGTGAAGACTAATCATGAAATATGAATTTAAATAAAATTAAACTATAGCTTTAACCCTAATTTCTTTAAAAACTTGAGAGACTTAATTGAGAACGAAACCTAATTTATTTACCGAGACGATCGTTACACGAAACTTAAACTAAGTTATGAATTTTAAGAATTCATTAAACAAAAAGGAATAATTTAACACGACTAATTTAATTCTATATTTATTTTATCATGGAGAATATGACGGTTGTTTTAAGAAACGATGGTATAATAATACCTGTATCAGAGACGAGTAATTATATATTTCGGGGGAGCTACTATTGACCTGCGTTTATACGAATTTTAAAATATTTCTCACATACCAACTGGGTATATGTTTGAGTGAGTCCCTGGATAGTTGGGATTCACAATTTGAAACAGTAGGTATCGCTGCAATCGGGTTTTGAGATGTATTTAGATTTTTCGCGTTTAAAAGTACAATCGGTAATAACCGATTTGGTGCAGACGAAGTCGCACGGGTCGGCTAGTTAAGAATAAATTCTAACAATTAATCACTCGTTAAATAACCGACACGAGTTCGGACAGAGCTATCGCACGATATAACGGCAACCGAAAGAGTGAGTAAACACGGTAAGCGCCGCTCATTATATGGGCCGCCGCAGTAAAACTACCCGACATTTTCATTTATTTTCAACAATAGTTTTAAATTATATTTCATAACGAGCCAAATCCAATTTTAGCCGTTCCTAATATTTTACGTTAATTTTTAAAGATCTTTGAACTAAGTACATGTCAAAACTCGGTCTCGGTGTATAAAAACTGGATATTATAAAAAATAGTGTAATATGAACAATTTATTAATTGGGATTTAGCTCATTTATGTTATGGTGCGTACATCACAATGACTCTGATGTGGTAAGCTTTCATAGATATTGAATATTGGGATTTAGCTAATTTTGAACAACACAATTATAGCCTATGTTATGGTGCGTACATCACAATGACTCTGATGTGGTAAGCTTTCATAGACTGATATAGAACAAAAAAACAACTCAACCAATATTCATAACGACTCATTGTAGTATCCAATCGTATATATCAACAACTGATAAGAAGCTGGTATTTCAAGTGAACGAATAAATCTCATTCGGATAAAGGAAGGTTTCCACTTGATACCGGAGAAATGACGGTCCGTCCGATTCCTATTTTACGATAACTGTTGGTCGGTTTCTTTCAACGTTGAAGCGATACACACTGTTGTACAAAATTGACAACTCTTTTTTATAATTTACTAGCGGGCCCGGCGGATGTTGTCCCACCTTGATAATAATAAAAAAACCTAGTGGTATGATGTTTAAAATGTAACATATAAGACGCTGAAAAAATAACCTACTTCTCTTACTCTAAGCAGACTTTATAGATACAACATATTTCTTAACTGTTTAAAACATCATATTTAATTATTAGATGCATTAACTCTCAAAAACTAATTCATAATTGTAAATTAATATTGTGTAAATTAATAAATCTATTTAATAATGTGTCCCGTAAAGTTAAACAACATCTAACAAACTCTTTCGAAAATTCGCTACATAACCTATATACCTATAGATCGACAATGTTGCCAGCGGTCTGACTCACCAAACCAAGTATAAATGTTCGTAGTTTCATTCAAAACTATGTTTAAAGTTGGCTTGATCTCAGTTCTTTTGTTTAATAAACAAAAAGATGACAGCCTTTGTAAAGGCATTTTAAGGACTTTTTATGCTAATATCTTTAAGGAAATATGTTTGTTTATAGAATTCAGTGTAATTTATATCTGAGATTGGTATCTATCTATATCTTTATTAATATTATAAGGAGGTAAAGTTTGTGAGTTTGTAACGTTGTGGCGTTGTAAGGGGTAATCTCAGGAACTACTAGTCCGATTTGAATATTTCTTTCAGTGTTATATAGCTAAGTCATCAAGAATGGTTATAGTTATATATCATCACACTAAGGCCAATAGGAGCGGAGCACAGATGAAAAATGTTTAAAAATCGAGATGTTTTTTTTCTTTTTGAGAGCTTCTGCTGTGTGTCAGTGTTAGCACAAAGTAGTAACTATTACTACGCGGACGAATTCGCCGCCATAATCTATATACTAATATTATATTTTGAAACTAAAACGTTGACTATAAGGTTATGAATAGGAGGAGGTATGCCATTCCAACTCTTAGTGGCCACGTATCTAAAAGAACTACGAAAAGCCACTGTTCTATATCGCGGGAGAAGAAGTATACATATATAATACTAGCTGACCAGGCCACGTGTTGCTGTGGCTCAGTTATTATATATAAGTTGATAAGTGTTCATAATTGGTATGAATACTATTACCAGCAAACATCACTTAAATATTTTTTTTTTATATAAAGAAACTACATTTTGTGACTTAAATATAAAAATTAGATATATGCTGTCGCTGGCTTTTTTGTAGGCATTATCAAGCTCAACAACTTTTCTGTACAATTCAATCAATATCTCTCATCGTTAAGACAGCGTTCGTAGAAAAATGGTCGAACGAAAACGTTTCTTACGAACGCTGCCTTAATTATGAGATATATATGATTGAGTTCTAGAGAAAAGTTGTAGCTTGATAATGCCTATTACCGCCCAACGAAGTGGACACGGGTCGGCTAGTATATTATTTCTGTATGTTTATTAAAGTTATAGGGTCTGTTCTGAGAAATCGTTGGAAGTGAAATATTAGCTTGGATCGGAAGTTGCTCACAGCGAAGTAATAAGTACACCATGAAGTTAGCTAATGAAAAGTATCTTGTGAAATATTATATATTTAATTTACTTATACTTCTATACTTAATATTATACAGATGAAGAGTTTGTTTGCTTGAACGCGCTAATCTCCGGAACTACTGGTCCGATTTGAAAAATTCTTTCAGTCTTGGATAGGTAATTTATCGAGGAAGGTATAACTATTGTATTTAGTTAATGACTACGTCCGGTACCGCTATGACACCCGAGAGGCGAGACTACAACGCCACCCGGGGAACCACTATTGACCTGCGATACCGCACTATTGACTTTATCGGGGGTGTTACTAATGACCTCGAATGCTATTGGTCGGCTATTCATTATTCACTCCAGTGTGAGACTACATTGGTGGGAGTTCGGCATATAAAGGGCAAGATGTCGCTTATCTACACGCACTCCTATGTGGAAGTTATTATAAGGCGAAGCTCTGCCCGGATAAATAGTCACAGTACCTTCAGAGTGTTTATTGGTGTTCCTGACTAACTAGCTGATTATACGTATGGTGTAACAATTTTTATCTGTATAAGTTGTATAAGCTGTTATATAATCACACTAATTCCGATAGGAATGGAGCACCAATGAATAATATTTCAAAATCTGTTTTTTTTTTGCGTTAGCCCAAAACGCCAATCGTTAGCCAACAGCCGAATGCCATGAGTGTGGTGTTGCGAAGGACACCGCGCAGCACACACTGTCTGAGTGTGCTGCGTAGGAGGGATAGCGCCGCATTCTGGCTGCGGCAGTAGGAGGTAATGACTTGTCGCTGCCTAGTGTGGTTTCGGCCATGCTCGGCAGCAAAGAGGTATGGAAGGCGATGTCCTCATTCTGCAAGGACATCATCACGCAGGAGACGGCGGAGAGGGCCCGCGAAGATGACCCTCTGAGCGACCCCTCTCCACCATCGGAGGACCGGAGGGAGGACACGGCGACTTGCCCGCCTCGGCCTTTCCTTTTTCTAAGCCCGCCAGGTTAGCTACCAGCGTTAAGTTAAAAATCTGACACCATGCCCCTGTTGGTATATTCCGGCAGCTGCACTGGAGAGCTAGTCCTTTTAGGTTTTGCGTATTTACCATCTTAGACCATATCATAATTTAGCATCAGATGAGAGAGATGTCGAACGCTAAAACCTAGAAAGGCATAAAAAAGCAACTATCCCAAGCATAATTTAATCCAGAAAAAATATTGCTCCCGAGGTTATTTGTCAGATCCACATCCACAAAGCCATGAGTAAAAGCTTGTAATATTATAAGCTAACTGTGCGCGGGATTCCGTCCGCTTGGAACCCAGTGTAAAAAAACCAGTGACTAATAAAATCATCTGAATGTATAGTCCATTTATTTATCCACATTTCTCTCGTACTTAAGTCGTGTCATCGTTAAAATTACAATAACTTTTGATAGAGCGAACCGACATTAATGATTTTTTTATTACTCGAGGATGGATATGCTTAAGGATTTTCTTGGTGAGGTTTTATACAAACAGACGGGCAGGCATTTCTAAAAATGATTGAAATGTATTTTATTACTTATTCCGAGACACCTGCAACATTATTTTTTTCACAAAAAAGTAGAAACACATTAGATCTACATTCTTGTTATATGTATAAAATATGTATAGACGAGAAAGTTTGCGAGGATGGATATTGTTATTTATTTACACAAAACCACTGAAAGGGTTTTAATAAAACCCTATTGTAATATACATCAGAATAAGTCGTAGGTAAAATTTTATAAACATACTAGCTGACCCGTGCAACTTCGTCTGCGCCGAATAGGTTATTACCGGTTCCAATTTTATTTCCAAACGCTAAAAATCTTAAAAAACTTAAAACCCGATTTTAGCGTAACTTATCGGGTCCAATTGTGACTCGAAACTATACTATATATATATTGGCAAGAAATGTCTTCCCGATATCCACTGGGTTGCTCCTATGACCCTCACCTCCACGCCTTATTTACTATATAATATATATTTACCTAAATAAAACGTAATCTAATATACCTTTCTAACAGTGAAATAATTTTCAAAATAATTGATCAGTTATCGAGTGCGATGAAAAATTATTAATCACTAAAATGACTATTAAAAAATAGGGGTTGGTGTTAGAAGGGTGAAAATTTATGGTTGTATGTATTTTTTAATGCCTCATTATAATAAAATAAATTTAAAAAAAATGTCCAAAAAATAATGTTAGGGATGGACAACCCTTATCACATAGGGGTATGAAATATAGATAGTAGCCGATTCTCAGACCTACTGAATATGCATATAAAATTTCATAAAAATCGGTCAAACCGTTTCAGAAGAGTACGGTTACTAACATTGTGACACGAGAATTTTATATATATGAAGATTGTTTAAATTCATCAAAATATAATGAGATGCATCAAGCAAGTTTGCAAGAATCATCTAATCTGGGCGCTATTTCGGCATGCTTTGCATAAACTATTAGAGTTAGACGAAGTTGGGTCGGCCCTCCCGGGGTAGTACCATGGGTCGGCTCGCCCGGAGTAGTACCACCCTCTCATAGAAAACCGACGTGAAGTAACAGTACTTGCATTGTTGCGTTTCGTTCGGTCAGTGAGAGCGCTGGAGGCCCACCTCCCGTCCCCTCTCCTCTCTCCTCTCCCTCTTCCTCCTCTAACCCTTCCTCCCAAGGGTGGCAACGCACTTGCGACTCCTCTGGTGTTGTTAGTGTCCATGGACGGTGGTGATCACTTAAGATCAGGTGACCAAGCTGTTCGTTTGCCACTGATGACATTAAAAAAAAATGATGTTATCTATACTAATATTATAAAGAGATAAAGTTTATGACGCTGTAGGGCTAATGTCAAGAACTACAGGTCCGATTTGAAAAACTCTTTAAGTGTTATATAAGTCATTTATCGAGAAAGGTTATAGGGTATATATTATTACGCTAAGACCAATAGGAGCGGAGGACCAGTGAATAATGTTTCAAAATCGGGGTGTATTTTCCTCTTGAGAGCTTCCGCTGCGTGTTAGCGTTAGCCCAAAGTAACTATTCCACGCGAATGAAGTCGCGGGCAGGGGCCAGTTATTTATAAAAAAACACACTAAGAGAAAGTCATAGGTAGCTACTAGTACTATATGAGGTTGGCTGTTATATCAAAAGCCTTACAAAGGAATCTATGGACATAATCCCAAGATCCCACGATTAAAGCCCACGACACATTGGCGATTTCAAACACCAAGTAAATGTACCGGTATATAACGGGGTTCGAACCTGGGTACATGGTTACTTGGTCAAATTACTCTATCATTACGATTTATATATACTATAATATAAAATAATGCTTATGAAATATACGTACAACTAATGTTATATTTTTGCCGTAAAATCTTCTTTCGGCGCGATATTTTTTTGGCAGGAGATAAATTTACAATTTCGCGTTATAACATGTTAGCAAGCGTGACCGACCGCATTGCACTTGCGCGGCTTGCATCAGACTAGCGACGCATAGTATACAAATATGTGTACATCTATTATTGATATTTTGTATTGAGATTCTGCCGATCCTATGTTTGGTAAATCAACAAACTGTATAAAACCGTATATAATTATAATTCAGGGCGTTAATGGATGTGAAAGAGAGTCTAATGATACTAATTTCAATATACAAATTATGAAATTTAAACAATTCACGCCATAATTAATTTAAAAAATTAAAAGAGAACGCAGTTTAAATTAAATTGTTTTGATTTTTCACTTGTGGTGGTCCTTATTTTTGAATTTTCAATCGGATTTTTGAAGTTATACTTCTTTTGGCCCGTTAGGCAAAAATGATGAGAGTAAATTTATACGATGCGCGCGCACACAGTCACGAAAAACCGACACCCTGAAGTTAGCTATAGTCAACTTGTTCTATTGTTAGCGTCATTTTTTCTACAAACGTAGAATAAGGCGAAAGATAAAATTTTTGAAGAGATTTTTATCTTATTACCCTAAAGAAGTATAACTTCTAACGCGTGTACATAAGTACACACACACTTTTTTTTAAAACACAAAAACACTTTAACTAGAACTTTCACCGAATTTAAATTTAACGCAAACAGTGTATGTACACAGTAATATACAAACCAAGTTATTTATCAAACATAAATATATAACTACTTCAAAATATATAAATGTAAAAAGTAAACAAAATTTAAAAATATTATAAAATAATAATATTTACTCCGAGAGTTAACAATAGACTGTAGACCTAAATACATAAGCCTGAAGGGGTAAAATATTTACGTTTGATTTTCCATCATGATAGAAAATTAAAGTCACGTACTTTAATTAAATGCAAAAATAACGCTATATATGCATGATATGTATTAAAGTTATAGGGTCTGTTCTGAGAAATCGTTGGAAGTGAAATTTTAGCTTAGATCGGAAGTTACTCACAGCGAAGTAATAAGTATACCATGAAGTTAGCTAATAAAAAGTATTTTGTGAAATATTATAAATTTAATTTACCTATACTTAATATTATACAGATGTAGAGTTTGATTGCTTGAACGCGCTAATCTCCGGAACTACTGGTCCGATTTGAAAAATTCTTTCAGTGTTGTATAGGTAATTTATTGAGGATGGTATAATCTGTTGTATTTGTATCTGTATAAGTCGTATAAGCTGTTATATAATCACACTAATTCCGATAGGAATGGAGCACCAATTAATCATGTTTCAAAATCTGTTTTGTTTTTTGTGTTAGCCCAAAACGCCAATCGTTAACCAACAGCCGAATGCCATGAGTGTGGTGTTGCGGAGGACACCGCTGATGAAGATGACGATGACGATGACGTAGATGATGGACAATGCTGATGAAGGATAAGGACAAGTTACGTTTAGTTGTATTAGGCAATACATTAATTATTAATTAATTAATTATTTATCTTTAGTAAATTTATGCAACCACTGAAATAATTATTATTGTCATTGGTTTTATTGAATGTCATAATGAATTATGGTCGAATCTCGACCACTAGGTGACCACTAGTTTATTTAATGTGATTTACGAATGCTAATGAAGGATAAGGACAAGTTTGTATTAGGCAATTCTTTTACAAAAAAAGACATGTCAAATCTTCTTCTTTACGTATATTAAAAATAATTAAGTAAACTTTTAGATATATGATTTTTATAAGACTTTGATATCCCGTATAGTGTTATAGGGCTCGCTGACAACAGTGCTTCGTTTTCGCTTATATAACATTTTTTATGTAATAATTACTCCACTTCAAATGATCTTAGCCTGTTCTTAGCTAATCTGTAACCTTCCTCAAAAAGAAGGCTATAGATTAACGCTTTCAATAGAAGAAACCATCTTTTGACCTTTATAATATTACTAAAACTAAAACACAACTCAGTTAAAAGCAAGCAGCATTTACACATCAAATCTGCGGTCAGAAGTTCTTTTTAATGTACACGCGACTTTTACAAACATAATATAAAAATTTCACCTGACCTTTTTACGTTTAAATCACATAAAGCTAAAAACATAGCGTCCACTGTTAGCTTAGGACCGTGGTTAAAAGTAAACACGTATGAATAAAAAAACACTTCAAAATTCAACGCGGGATTGGTTATTGCAAACATTATTATAATGTAACTTCGTAGTACGGTCAGGTTGGAGTCAAACGTTTGTTAAAACTTCTCGATGCTTACAAGATTAACTTTTGTATATGAGGCGTAAGGACTTGCGCTGTCTGCGGTTTTCGTAGCGCCGGTATCAGTCCCGCTACGCCTGCCGCTACGAACGCTACGTGCGGCAAGTCGCGCTCGAACTACTAGACACTGGTACTCAAACTTTATCTCACAGTGTCGAAGTGTGTGTTTACGAGAAGTGTAATTTAGTGCGTCAGTGTAATAATTTAAGTGTTTGTGTACGTCACGGGGGGTTAATATGTTATGTTGACCGGCTCTGTTTAATTAACAGGGACAACAAGCGATGACCTTCACATTTTACAGGTTTGTTGTATCTTTAATTAAATAATAACGACATGCCTTTATATATGTGCTAAAAAAATAGCAATTATTTTTAAGAATAACCTAAACTGTTGAACTTTAAATAACACTTTTTTTATTATGTATACAGTACTTGTAATATAGCCACGAAATCTTCAGAAATACAGTTAGAAAAAAGTATTTAAAAATCAAATTTGATTATAATTCAGTTTGATGAACAATAAAATACCTGACAGAATCACTACCATATAGATGACATAGAGAGACTTATCTCTGTTACTCTATTTGTCTTTCTCTCTAATTTATCTTGTTTCGGAGTCAGCTTCTGTGTTGTGAAGACAGCATCTATCGATGGATTGTAGATATGTGTTTAGCAGAAGATACAGTGCAGTTTGTCGTACTTGAAAAAAAGAATACGTTCAATTATAACATTTTTTTTAATAATTTTCCGTCAAATGTTCGCCGGCTTAATTGAATTTTCAAAAGGCACTCATATCTGGTAAAGCTATAACTGCGAAATTTTAAGGATACGGACCTTTTAAATTACTTTCAATATTTATGTTTAATATCCTTACGTTTCCGAGAGTCAAAATATTCCCTGTGATGTATTCAGGCAAAGGTTCCGTGTTATTTTTAATTAAAACTGCGTAGAACGAAATTATTGCAATATTTTTATGATTTAGTTAATTAATTATGTTAGCAATTGTATTAATTCAATTAATAACGTATTTTGAATTTTAATAGACGAAAGATTCTATTTTATAATTTTATTTAATGCTAGCTCGTCTCCGCGGGTTCGCTCGTTTAGGTTATGGTTTGAGTTTTCATATAAATTATATGTTTAGAGTGGATACATTTTTTGTCTGTCTTTTTTATTACAAACTAACAGCTCGCCATGGCTGTGTTCAGTTGCATATATGAAGAAAATGAAACCAAATTTTTGTTTACAGTACGAGTTTACTGAAATAAAAATACCACTGAACAATTGAACATCGATCTACAAATTCTGTCAATATTTTGTAGTATTTATCTGACACGTTTTTATATGGAGATTTTTTAATCCATTTTTTTATTTTCCATGCGATTTTCTAAACATTTTCTTTCGTGCAAACCTTGTCTTAATATTTAATAACACAACAACAAAGAATTAGTCAAACAGATGCCGTCTCAATTTAGCCGGTATATTTACATACATTCGGCAATTGAATTTTTATTTATTTATTTTTTTATTTCTCATCACTACTTAAGCTTTAAGATTATTCTATTAATTTACAGTTACTTGTGTTTAATTTAAAAAAATGGCTATGTGGTTAATTTATATGCGGTAGAAGTAGGACTGAGATGTATACCAGCAAAATCTCTCTATAACCTTCTGAAGGACCTTGTCCTGTCGAGAACTGCAGTAAGTTCTATTTTAGAACGACTATCAAAGGCTGCACTAACAGGTTCCTACCAAATTTGGCTAGGCAGGGCGGGAAACTCGAGCAGTGAAAGTGAGCGTTGATGCGCATCTCAAAGGGGGCCTCCTTAAACCTACACCTGGGTCACAAGTCCTGGGAACTGCTCTGTGTTTCTCCCTCGGCAACACGATGGACCCGGCACCCGCACGGTGAATCCATGGAATGCTAAGAAGTTCGTCTCATTGTTGCTTAGCCTCTACAAGAACCCGTAATAGTTGGTAGCTTAGACAATATTTTGCCTATCATTCAAATCTATCTGTTTATCAGAAGTGGGTTAGCCCTTTCGAAGATTAACCTGGGAAGTGAACAGATAATGTATCAAACAGGTTTTGTATTAACAAATATACTTATGGTTGATTTATAGTTGCTAGCAAGAACTTTGCATACTCATTGATAACGTCGGGATACCACGTCGACAAATATTACTTGGGGTTTGAGGTTTCCATGAAGAAATGGATAACGATGATACTATGACATAGTGGTAGGGTATTTTTTTACCGACTATGAAAAAGGAGGAGGTTACTATGTTCGGTTCTATGTTTTTTTTAAATGTAAGTTAATCGATATTTTCATCAACTGTGAACCGATTTTAATGATTCTTTTTTTATCTGTTATTTGTTATACTCAGAGTTGGTCCCATATACACTTGAAGAGAATATTCGACCTCTAAGAGGGTGAAATAACATTTATTTGATTATCACCCACTTCGTCTCTACTTGAAACCGATTTAAATCATTACTTAAAAAACCTCACTTGGAACCGATTTCAATAAATTTTATTATATCCAATAGAAACTAAATATATTTATATGCACTAAAAAGCGAAAAATAACTTAAATATTAAATCAATCAAATTAAATAAAAAATATTGATATTTGCGTTACCTAATAATATATTTGAAGTCGCTTCCTACAATGGTAGACCTTATTTATTTATTTACAATTGTGAATAATGTAACAGTCAAGAGTACGATGAATAATGGGGTGTAAGGGGTGTCGAATAACATCTAAGACTTGTGACACCCAAGCCAACCTCACCTGCACGTGGTGCACTCTGCTAAATAACGAACGAAGGAAATGGCGAAAGCAGGGTAGGGTTTTACAGCCTGTCTGGTACGCAACGTATATGTCGAAAAACCCCGTCATAGTGATTCGCTTCTGCGGGTCGCGTTTCGGGATCAGCATAGGCATATCCAGCTTTTCGCAGGCCGGCATGAAAGCGGCGACCGGCGATGGATAGTGTGTCACTCGGTGGTCGCCATTGTTTTTGGATTGTACTGTGCTTACCATCAGACACAGTGCAGTAATTTTGTCGTGCTACAATAAAAAAAAAAATAACAATACCAATAATTAGTGGTAGCATACTAGACTGAAAACCTAAAACACTTTATCGCATCGGTACAACTTATACTATCTATAATATTGAATAATTAAAAATGGATTATGATGTAACAGACTGTGGCAGCATAAGCTTTAAAAAATACTGTGTATAGTTTTTTTTTTAATTGTTTGCCTGTAAACTCGGTTTACGGACGATAATTTTGCGTGATATAGGAAAATTGCATACTTTTATTAATTGAATTATTTTATATATGCATCACAAGCCGAACGCGTAGGCCGATCGCGCCTCTCTATTGCTTGTCCCGCGCTCACGCTTACACGCTCGGCTCAGGCGGAACGTGACAATGAGTCATGCTTTTTCGTGCGTACAACAGGCTCTCAACGATTTATAAGACATTATCATGCCAAAAAATTAAACTTGAACAATAATAAATTATGTAATGTAAAATAATAACTTTAAAATCTGAGATCTGAGTCTTAAAATGTCAGCCGAAGGGTTAGCGTTCAAAATTGGTCGAATTTTACTAGCTAGATCACTAGTAATTATAATGCATCACAACAATATAATAAGAATTCTCAATTTAGACGAGTGCCAGACGACGTATTTAAATTTAAACAATATTTAAATCGTGTCTACTTTGGAATAACGGTAAAATACTGTTTTGTGAGTCAATTTGTTTTAAACATGTACTCAATGCGTAATAGACTGGGCCCAACTAATATTATAAATGCGATAGTAAATCTGTTCGTTTGTTAAATTCCAGATATAATGCTTTACAAATATTCATCAAATTTACGCACTCCTTTATGGAAATAGTGTAGGTTAGTTTTGAGGCTATGTTAATCTTTGTCAAATTTATTCATTTGAATAGAGAGTAGAGTGTAGAGGTGGTAAAGCCACGTTGTAGCTATTACTAGTTTCAGCATGAATGGGTCGGCTCGACCGGGGTAGTACCACTCTCTCACAGAAAACCGACGTGAAATAACAGTGCTCCCATTGTTGCGTTTCGTTTCGGTCAGTGAGAGCGCCGGATAACCCATCTCCCTCCCCCCTCCTCCACTCCACCCCCCAAACACAGTGCAGCAACGTACTTACAACTCTTCTGGTGTTTCAAGTGTCTATGGACGGTAGTGATCACTTAACATCAGGTGACTCACCTGTTCGTTTGTCTCCTATGATATAAAAAAGAGTAACCTTTCATATATAAAACATGAAGTTTATTGCTTCACTCAATCCATACAGTGTTAACATAGCTAGTTTTAGTCTTTACATAGTATACAATGAAGTCGCTTCCGCTGTCTGTTCCCTTACATCTTTTAAACTATCCGACGGATTTTAACACAGCTTTTTTTTCGAACTGACTACGCTATTGACAAAGCAAGGTTTTAACAGCTTCACCGGACTACTAAGGCGAGCGCTTAAGGCACTCAGCCGATTTAATTTTGACAACTAGCTCAAGGGAGCGCGGCACACCTCGGCTTTGGCTGTTGCCTGATACATGCAATTCGCGACCTATCTGAGCTAACTATTCATACATATATGAGTTGTTGAAACATATATGTGTACCAAGCATACATACCTCAACAACTCCTATATATATTTCGTATCGGATAATATTCTAAACTATTTCAGTTTGATAAGGGAAAAAAATAAATCCCTTCCACTTGCATGTGTAAGCGTGTATGCGTGCACGTGTGTGGAGGTGATATGTGTAATGTTGTCGCAGTGATGTAAGATTTTGTGTTACTGTATCGCGCAAGCAGCGTACTCAAGGGCTACACGCCGAGGGAACGGACCTAGGACAGGCAACGGACCTATTATTAACACAGCAATAGATAGTGACTCAAGAGGTTTATATGTATAATACATACAGAAAAGCCGAAAAATTCTGTTTTGAAAAAGATTTGTTATGTGATGCTGTCGTAACAAAAATTTGTGCGCTTAAATCGCAAACGCTGGTTAAACCTTACGTGATCGATCAAATTAATGCACTACGTAATTGTATATCTTAAAGAGATCGATGATCGCGAAGTTATATATTTATCTCTATAGGATAACCCACAGTAACCATTTTCATTTTATTACAAAAATAATGATGTGTTATTTACCAATTTATTTATAAAATACAGTATTATTCCTTATTCAATTAAATACATTACATACGTTGTGCGTGTTATGTATATCAACAACAACAACAATTAACAGTATTTCATTAAAATAGATATCTGCATTGCATTTGCATCTGCATACTTTAAGGTTTTAGTGTTTGACCTATCTCATCTGGTGTTAAATGACGAGGAGTTTTTTTTTATAGTATCACGGCAAAATGCCTGCACTATGCCTGATAGTAAGCAGAGTACAATCCAAAAACAGTGGCGACCACCGAGTGACGCACTATCCATCGCCGGTCGCCGCTGTCATGCCGGCCTGCGAAAAGCTGGATATACAGTGATCCCGAAATGCGACCCGCAGAAACGAATCACTATGACTGGCCTTTTTCGACATATACATCGTGGTTGCTCCTCAGTCAGGCTGTAAAACCATACCACCCCGCTTTCGCCATTGTCTCGTTCGTTATTCAGCAGGGTGCACCACGTGCAGGTGAGGTTGGCTTGGGTGTCTCAAGTCTTATGATGTTATTCGACACCCCTTAAGTGTCTAAGATGGTAAACACACTAAACCTAGAGATGGCTGGCTCTCAAAATCAGCTGCCGGAACACACCAACAGGTGTTTGGCGGCATATTTTTGACTTGAGGGTGGTAGATATCCAGGCGGACTTAGTCAAAACCCTGCATGCAAAAGCATGCAAAACGATGTTTTCCTTCACCAAAAGCTCCGACTGAGTTGCTAGGATTCGAACCTACGTCCATTGACCAAGTGTCCGAATAACCTATCAACGCTTTAATTTGAAAAAAATACTAATTTCTCTACCAAATAGATTTGACCATTCAAACATCGTTTGATACAATAAATGTTGCGAGTTTGAAGAACTCTAAACGAAATTCAAGCCCGGATGGATATTAACTACACTTTCAAATACTATTGAAAAGTGACGAACCGAAAAAAAGGTCCTGAGCTAATACCCTCTCTATAATGGAGTAGGCCAGAGGTTCCCAAAGTGTGTGATGCGGCTCCCTGATGCGCCGAACAAAGTAAAGAGGAGTGCCGTGTGACACTTTTCTTAACCTTTCTCGGATAGCCTAACGTAGTTATTCATGGGTACAACATAAACCATTAGATTCCCAGCACACACAGATCCATACTGCGGATGCTTCAAATTATTGTGTCGTTAAATTTAAAAATGAGCTAAATTCAATTTTAATAAATATTAATCGTTGTTTAAGTTTTCCAGTTTTTATGCCCCGACAAGGAAGTTTAAATTTTGCCGTCCATAAGGTATTAAGTTGTTTTTTTTTTATATTCTTCACATATTACTTGTGCAAAATTTGAGGAACTTGAAAAATAACGTTAAATGTTAAGAACGGCTACAATTTGAATTAGCTCATTTTAATTTTAACGACTCAATTGTGCCAATCCAATTAGTAACATTGGACGTATTTTTCTCGGCTGTAGCTATTTCGTAGCTAGCTACTTTAAGGCGCCATAAAAACTTGGGAACGTCTGGAGTAGGCTGAAAAAAACGTAACAAAAAAAATCCGAAACTCAGATCGGTCTCTCTCTTAAATTAAAGGATTTATCGATCACCTTTGGGTGATTGAACGTTCGGGTGTTATTTATTAAGGACCGTACTGTAATAGGAATTCATTATGTAACGACTTAATTCTATCATAAGGGAGAACGGATTTTGGGCATTTACACTTTTATGATAAAGATTTAGTAGCTAAAGTGATTATTTCGCTACTCGTCTTTACAGTCCTATCTATTATTAATGTTTTTAATTTTACTTTAGTTTTGTTTACCATTCTTCTAGACTGTTACTGCTATTGTCGAGTAGGTATATTACAAGTGTTTTGTGATTATTTCAATGTTCTAACGAGATGGTAGCTCCATAGTTAAAACTTTCCATGGAATTTTTGTGGCATCTCGGAAGTTATGCTCCGTGGTACAATCCACTTCACTTCACGTGGTACAATAACCGAACTGTATTACGTAAAATCAAATAACACAAGATTATTAATAAAATATGAAAACTACATGATAGGCTAAGAGATCCGGCTAAAAAATCATATTAATAACTAGCTGTACCCGCAGCTCCGCACGCGTTTTTTTTTTATTATTTATATTACAATTATAGAAATGCTCTTTAAAAGCAATTATAAGTATGACACGCATGCCACATACAGTAATATCTAACGTATACATTAGATATATAAATACTAACAGCGTGGCAAATGAGGTTTGTCATCAGCAACATATTTGGAACCATAACCCACCATATTACTACCTCAGTGCTCACTTACACTGTATAAGAAACGAATGAAACAATAACATAAAATATTATTATAAAGATTTACATTACATTTATTACACATTGCAATTATAATTAAGATTTTGTGACTATACAAAAAATAAACGCTTGTCTGTTCCGCAAGAAATTGTATTATGGAACACTTTACGTAATACGTTTATAATCTAAGATCTTATTAGGAAGCACTCTATATCATTAAATTTATTAATAATTATAATGTCGAATTGTAAACAATTAGCTGATAATTATTTCTCTAATTAAAAATAAAGAATGAGTTGAAATCTTGCTAAATTTTTTGCAGACAAAGTCGCGACTAACAGCTAGTCTAAAATAGAATAACCTCAATTACTTTTTATAAGGTTCACTAACTACCAGTGAAAGTCCCGTGAAAATCGATTTAACTGTTTTGGCGAAAGCACTGCGGGCGAAGCCACGGTTAACAGCTAGTATAAACTAAAATTGTTTGAATTACTTTTTATAAGTATAGATATCTGTCAATGAAAGTTTTGTGATGATCGGTCTAACCGTTTTGGAGATAGTATTACGGGCGAAGCCAAGGTTAACAGCTAGTTTAAATTAAAATAAACTGAATTACTTTTTATGATTCCACTATCTGCTGGTGAAAGTTCCGTGAAAATCAGTCAAACCGTTTTGGAGATAGCATTGCGGACAAATTCGCGGTTAAAAGCTCGTCTAATATAGAGTAGCCTATGTAACCCGCTGTAATTTTAGATAATCTGCCAGTGAAATCCCGTCAAAATCGGTCCAGCCCGTTTCGGAGATTACCCGGAACAAACAGACAGACAGACCAAGAAAAATTTTAAAAATTGCATTTTTTTTCTTATCAGTAGCGTGTATACATTCGTACCCAACCAGTTTTTTTTATTTATTTTGATATTACATACGGACACTTCAATGTTATTATGTGTCTAGATGATATAAATGCGCAAGTGAGTTTATTTGTTACGGTTTTTACTTTTTTCATTTTGCATAAACATTTTCAGGGTTTTACAAAAGCATATAGGGTGCTTTAATCGACAAAAAATGTACTGTTCTCGAGTAGTAAATAAAATCTACAATCACGCATGCGAAGCCACGTGCAGAAGCTAGTCTACATGTATATATGACATTGAAATATCTATTTCATTGTGATCTTTGAAGTATTGGTAATTTTTTTGCCGTGTTGGTACAATTTTATAAAGAATACTTGAAATCCATAAAAGTTCTTATTTTAGGGAGTTAATTGGCAATTAAATTATTATAGTTAAATAAATAAAAACAGGCACAATTAATCCATATATAAAAGTAGTTCAAATAATAAAAAAACAATGTACGAGACAAAACTGACTATTAAATATAATCGCCTATTAATAATGTTTATTTTTGTCGTTAAGAGATGGCGCCACTGTCAAGATAGCACGCGCTTTCTCTTCTCAAATAATCTGCTCATCTTGTCTAAGAGTCTGTCCAGATGAGGCATATTGTGCGTAAGTCGACTCGCGCGTTTCCTAGATACTAGAGCTACATATCTCCCGTCCAGATGGCGCCACGCATTTCCTAACTCTCTCTGACTCTAGTCCAGAGACTCGCGGATTCGACTCGAGTAATACGGAACTCTATTTTATGACACCTTTTTAAAGTATTCAATTTACATTTACGCCACTATATGTATGCATGTTACCATTTGACTGGCATTATTTCAAGATCGGACTACAGTTTTTATCTCTAATTATCTTTCTGAAGGTTATAATTTTTATATATAGGTGGGTGTTACTATAAAAATAACAGCATAACGTGTTTGAATACAAATTATTAAACATCTTATTATTCTGATGTTGGCGTGAATGTTATGAAATTTGTTTGTTTGTAATTCTTTAATACTATTAATAATATTTATTAAAATTTAAATTAATAATAATATTGCTATAATAGTTAACCGATCATCATGAAGTTTTGCACACACATGTTCAGAGAACAAAAAAATTGTTATTTTTTTTTTTTTTTTAATTTATTTCACAAAACTGGTTACAAAAGAGTATGATTCTGTTGACACTGATACGATAAAGTTGTTACTAATGTAACCTACTAGATGTGAAACTAACGTGCACAATATACGAGAGCTCAAACATTTAAATGAAGTTTAAATATTCAGAGAAAATATATAAAATTAAGTTAAAAAAATAAAATAAATTAAGTACATATTTTTTCCAATTGAGATTTTATTGAGGCTAAAGAACAATGAAAAATATCAAATTTAGATTGTATATTATTGTATGTGTGGCACATTCGGTAGAGGGGCGAGTGTTGTCCAACGTTTGTCGAATACTTCGGTAGGAAGAATGTTTTGCGATTCTGCAAACGACTGTTGTTCCGTGGTACTGAGATACATATTTGTCCCAACAGAAATGAACTGTCAATGCGGCTACTTAAAATCTTAAACAGGAAAGATAAATCCAATATGGTTCTACGGGATTGCAACGTTAGTAGATTGTAATAAGCTAAACGTGATTGATATGAGTGTAGAGAGTAGCACTTGTTATCAATGAACGTGAGATGGTATAAAAAACGTTTTTGTACTTGTTCCATTCTGGTTGAGTGCACCTGGTATGTTGGATTCCAGACGGGACTACAATATTCCAAGATACCTCGTACCAGAGTATTATATATCAACAAGGATATCTTGGGTTCTCTAAATATTTTCGTTTGCCTTGCAATGAATCCAGACATTTTAGAGGCTCTTTTTATCATCGCATCATAGTGAGGGCGAAAACTAAGCGTGCTATCTACTATAACGCCTAAGTCACGTACATATGCTACTTCTTGAAGTTTGAAACCATTAATGAAGTAGGATACTTGACGCGGATTCCTCTTTTTTGTGAACTTTATATGTAAGCATTTATCAACGTTCAAAATCATATTATTTTTGACGCACCAGTGTTGGATACAATCTATATCACGTTGCAAAGAAACAACGTCACTATCATTATTAATTGTTCGATATATTTTTAAATCATCGGCGTACATTTTAAAAGAAGATGAGATATGTTCACACAAATCATTCACGAATATTAGGAAAAACAGGGGCCCAAGATTCGATCCCTGAGGAATTCCCGAGGGTACGATTTTTGCCACTGATTTATAACCATGTACAGAGACCAATTGTGAACGATTACGCAAGTATGATTCGCACCATCGCAGTAATGACCCGTGAATACCAATTTCTGCAAGTTTAACAATAAGTAAATCGTGCTGTACAAGATCGAATGCTTTTTTGAAGTCAGTATACACAGCATGTACTTCGTTCTTTTTGTCCAGCTCCCGGGCCATCTCAGTTACATATTCTATAAGATTTGTAGCAGTAGATTTTTTGGCTCGGAAACCATGCTGATTGCAATGCAGGATCTGAGATACATGTCTGTATATTACATTTTGCACTAATGATTCAAGAATCTTACCAAAGGCCGACAGAATTGATATAGGGCGGTACTGTGTCACATCGCTGAGATCTCCTGTCTTGTGAATTGGTGTTATATAGGCCAATTTCCATTTATTCGGAAAATCACCTGTTATAAGCGACTGATTGAATATTTTAGTTAGAGGAATACTTAAGTTTGTTGCGCATTTATATAAAAATAATGGTGGTATTGAATCAGGGCCTGGGCCTTTATTAAAATCTATTGCAAGAAGTGTATTTTCTACCTCCTCTACAGCAAAAGAACAATGACTAACTGTGAAATGATTGTTGGGAGATGGATTTAGAAAAGAGTTTAAAATAGATGTCGAAGATGAAGAGTTACAATTGGCCAAATGTGTTGCGTACACAGAATGAAAATGTTCAGAGAATAAATCACAAATTTGTTGACCGCCTGAAACAGTTTTGGATCCTAGAGTCATTTCATTGGGTATTGCGGTACTATTAGATCTTTGTGATTTTAAAAATTTCCATATGTATTTTGGATTTGTAGAGATATAATTAACCGCGTTTCTTTTGAAATTATTATAGCAATCCCTAATCATTGTATCACAACGCTTGCGCAATAAGTTAAAAGTTAACTTATCCCTAGGATTATTATATTTTTTGAAATTAGAATGATATTTGGCTTTCTCTTTTATTGTTTTAATTAACGGCTTACTAAACCAAACAGGATATTTGTCGCTCTTAGTTGTATATTGAGGTGTATGTGTTTGTATTACAGCCATAAGAGAATCGTAAAAAGCAAGTAGCATCGCATTAACAGACATTGTTTCCGTCAAGACTACATTCCAATTGATTTTATTGAGTTCTTCATTTATTGCATCATAATTGCATTTACGGAAATTTAGTAATTTTATATTTTTTTGTTTTATTATTCGGGATGTAAAGAACTTAACTGTGAGTAATAAGGCTGGATGATGTGTATCTATATCGACTAATGGACTGCTCATTTCCACTATAGACAATTTTTCGGGCATATTTGAACAAACTAAATCTAGTATGCGATTATTCATATTCATAATTGAATTACATTGATGTATTCCCGTAAATGCGAATGAATCTACTAAAGCACTTTCAAGTATATTTGTTGTTGGAGATGACGTCATGGCTTGTGTGTGAGAATCATAAGTCCAAACAATGTTGCCTAAGTTGAAGTCACCGACGATCAAAATGTGCGAGTCGAGTGACATTTTGGTTACCACAACATTATTGAAGTTTTGTAGAAAATCATCTAAACATTGTTGTGATACTGGAGGAGGTATATAAACCGCACAGATGTGTAGGGTAAAGTTTTGAATTTTTATAGTAATCCACAAGTCTTCAGCAGATGACTCCCATGATACCTTTCTTAGCGCGTCATATTTTTTAATCGAACCTATAAGTACCCCCCCTCCGTCTTTTTTGTACTGACTTGTAGAGGTAGAAGCCCTATCGCGTCGAAAAATATTATACCGCTCATCAAGAATCTCGTGATCAAATACAGTATCATTAAGCCAAGTCTCGGTAGCTATTATTAAATCATAATCCTCCCGAAGTGCCGATGTATAGATACCTTCAGTTTTTGTTCTTAAGCCTCTTACATTCTGGTAATAAATTTTTAAAAGTGTATTAGCCATTAGTACTACAAAAAAAAAATTTTAAAGTAACATGTATAAACAAATCATACAATTTTCATAGGAAAAAAAAAGTTGTTATATATATGTCACTGTAAATTATTTAAAATATTATTGTTTTTAATCAATTTTGCTGGAGATTTGGTGTCCTTGCGTACGTATATACGTCCGTTTCTCACCCACACAAATTCATACTTCTTATCCTTTGCTACAATTCTAGTAGCCGCATGCAATTTTTTGTTAGCGGGTGACAGATGCTCAGTAACGAAGATCGCTTTTCTCTCTCCACCGATGCCCAAATGGGAAGTGCAAAGTTTATCGTCGCCATGTTTTTTATTATAGTTCTTCACAGATGCCAAAAAACTGTCTCTAATGCGAGGACTTGCTAATTTCACTATTATATTGCGGGGTCTCTTAGACTCCGTGTTAAGTTTAAAAAATAGTTATTATCCGGATACGTCAAATTTACATTAATGTGAGCGAAGGACAAAAGCTAGACATTTATAAAGATACTAGGTGACCCGTACCCACTTCGTTGGGCGATAAATATTGCTATAAAACTATTTTTTGTGACTTAAATATAATAGACATGCTGTCGTTGACTTTTTTGTAGGCATTATTAAGCTCTACAACTTTTCTCTACAATTCAATCACATATCTCTCATCGTTAAGGCAGCGTTCGTAAGAAACGTTTTCGTTCCACCGTTTTTTCTCCGACTTACTGTGCAAATCCGAGTACCACTAAAAAGTCTTTTCATTTTTCAGGTTAATATATAACTTATGACACTCACAAATAACGTGGTTTACTTTTGGTAAAATAATTTACAAAATCGGTTTAGTAGTTCTTAAAATTACTCCCTACAACGTCACAAACTCACATACTTTACCTCTTTATAATATTAAGTATAGATAATCGTGGACGAAGTCTCGAACCGTTATTAGTAAAGTATAGAATTTATTTTGATAATAGTATAAAATTTATTTTCATAACGTGTTGCGATAACGATGGTTGAACACTTCCAAAGTTAATTATGTATGTGCTCACAGCAACAAATAATCGTGTTAATTTATGCACTCGAATAAACTGGTACATCGCTGCTATTGTTTTCAAGCTAATAACATGAGATTTTCTAGTGCTCGTTCACGCTGGAATGTATTATAATTGCCTTTGATGATTAAAACTTATTTGTTTTTTATGAAGGCTTCGCAATTAACATTAATTTATTATATAAAATGCATAAAACAGTTTTACGATATTGCTTTTACACATTTGGTTATCACGTGTTAGGGGTTACTGTCCTTTCATTTGCATTAGGTGCGCATTCGAAGTGTACAATAATCGATAAAGTAGTAATCTACTTACCTTATGAGATAAGTGGTTTGTCCTAGAAAAAAAGCCTAATATTGATTTTAAAAGACAACAGTGGAAGGTCGTAAACATGATGATAGTGGCTATAAAAGAAAAGAAAGAAATCGTTTATTCACAATGCATGATTTGACTGTATTGCCATACAATATAGGTATAATATATAAATTAAGAGATGAAAGTAGATAAAAACCTACATCACACATAAACGCAAAGATAGACAAATGACCTTAATGCACCTGCACCTCTCGCCATTTTAAAAATATGTCTAACTCACCATATCATGGAGTCACGCGGAGGCCTCCGCGAACAACTTAGGATATTCGATGTAGCTATCCGTGGGTTAGATACAGACAAGGTGATCCCAAAGTGAGTTGACGTTAGGGTGGCACCGGTGGCTAAGCATAAAGCCAAATCTCTAATGAAAACATTAAGGGAGAAAACTTGTTGTGGCGACCTAGTAGAAAATGATGGTAGTTCAAAAGTGGCATGTTAAGACACCGTATCGATTGACGTAGATTCTAATCCCTGGATTTAGCTAGAGCTTTCGGTAGAGGAAACAATGGCGTGCGGTAGGGTTTTTTCGAAACTCATCTAACTAGCAATGAATTTCAATTGGAAAATCTACCGCCAAACACTCTACAGGTGAGTTTCAGCAGGGAGATGTGAGAGTTAGTTTTACTCTACGTACTACCTAGATCACATAATCCTATAACATTGTGGTGAAGTACTAAAATTCATCAATAATTTCGACCTAACCTTATAATCTTATGTGGCTCTTATTCAGAGTTTACCCATAAACCTGGCTAAATTATCGGATCGTCGGACTGTTGATCTGTCCCGCAGTATTTCTTCCTTGCCAGCCATTATTCCGAAACGTCCTTAACTACTGTCTGTCTTCTCGTCTTGCCATAAATTACCTATGCAACTTTCACCAAGCGATTCGCTTGTCAATACTTTTAATTTGTATCCTCTTCTAATATCTGCATTTAGCAAATAATCCACAATACAGATGCCCAACAAGCTATGTTTCATAGCTTCTTGTGCACATATATCTATACTATTTAATATAGTTCTTAAAACTCAGTCATATAAAACAACGAACTCCTTAAATTGGTGGCTCTAGTTAGAATCTTGAAAGTGTTGAAATTCGTTATAAAAAAATAACTATTGAAAATCCACTGGGAAAAATGTAAACTTATTTTTGAAAGTCGGTTAATGAAATCGAACAACAAGATCAAATACAAACAAAATGCTGTGGTACGTCGGTGCGGCGAACAGAATTTTTTAAATAAATAGAATGCGGTTAAACACGAGGCTGTATTTGATAGTTAGCGAACCGAATGCAGTTAATTAACGAATCAAATATTCAAACTACATTCATAGTTATGAAGTCATGTAGAATGTTTAATAATATATCCGTATTTTGATTTACTTTATTATTACAAACTTTTATTTAGCTTGCAACATTTGTTGGTTTGTTCAGGTAAAATCTCGCAAACTGTACCAGTTGTTTTAGGTGTGCGACTTTGCAATTTTGCATATTTATTCAGTTCTGATGACAATACACGAAAGAAAAATAAAAAAAGAAAGTGAATTTCAAAATGGCCGCCATACACGATAAAGAAAAGTCGTTTAAGCTTTTTAAAATATTTTTAAATATTAATTACTTTATAAATACTCTAAAATATTTTCTGTCCACCTATAGGTCTTAAATGAGGGTTGATTCATGTTTTTATTGTAACTCTAATATTATTATTATATAGATTTAAGTTACGTCTATTAAATTTTGTGCTTGTAATAGTTAGTCTTTATGGGGAAGCATACCTAGTGCTGCGTTTCTAGAAACTGACAGTAAAAAGCCTAAGAAAGTATCGTCCAAGTTAACTTAGCTGTTTCGGCAATTAGCCACAGACATGCTCAAAATTTTAATAAACCTATTTCATTAGGCTTTAGTTTTTCGGCTATCGAAAATAATTAACATCTTACTAACCGAGAAGCTTACGAGCGATAAATTAATATCGATGATCGCTGTTATTTTTACATTCTACTACACTTCTCATTATAATGAGCAGTACTATCGCATTACCTCCATTCTGATATACACCTATGCATTTGTGAATCATGCAATTTCGATTGTATGGTTCACAAATGTATATATGTATGAATAGCTTAGAATAGTTAGCTAGGTCAGACGCGACTTTTTCCAGGTAACAGCCCAAGCCGAGGTGTCGTGCGCCCTTGTGTATGTTACCTAAAACCAAATCGGTTGACTGCCTTAAGCGCCAGCCTTAGTAGTCCGGTGAAGCTGTGAAGACCCTGTCGAGTCAATAGCGTAGTCAGTTCGAGGAAAAAAAAAAGAAAAATCGCATTGCTCAGTTACAATGAAAAAAATCTATAAAACTTGTGTTGCTACAGACCACTGGTGCTTGTTCTGAGTGCTTCCTCTGAGGTTGCTTAACTAGCTATATTCCACATTTTGAAAATCTATCACTAAAAGGTGCGTTCCAGTAGTTGTACTTGAGAATCAGCCTCTTTTGAGTGTGTACCCTCTTGGACAATATCATCACTTAACATCAGGTAAGAATGTGATAAATCTTTAATGTTTAAAAGTGACCAGTAGAAAAATATATTTTATAAAGGTAAGCTTTTAAGGAAAATAAGAAAAGTAATCCCTATAGCGGACACGAGCGGATATCAAGACTTAAAAGACGACGAACCTCGGCTTAAGAGGGCTTGTCGTTCCTTGCTTGACTCCACGTTAAGCCCGGATAGGCCTTGATTAAAACTCTGTCTATCCTACTGTTATACTTCCTGTAATTTTCCTGCAAAGATGAAGATATATGTCTAATTGTGCCATTACATTTCAGAATAAAGTAAATCGAATTCTATGCGTTCCTAGTATTTTACATTATTGTTCAAGATCTTCAAATTCTATATATGTCAAATATGAAGATCGTAAGAGAGAAACTAAAAACGTTATCGACGGCAAAATTTGAACTTCGTTCCCGGTGTATAAAAACTGGAAATCTTAAAAAAACCCTTTATATACACATATATATGGATTTAGCGGATTTTTAAATGTAACGACTAGTTTGAAGTATATTATCTCCATTTATAAAGCCAAAATAAGTTTTAATTTTTATATTAAAACCGAGGTCAAGCAAATTTGGTTTACGTAGGCTCATTAATCTCCAATTTCAATCATTTTTAGAAATATTTGTTCGTTAGATTCTTTGGACACGCATCACAGATAAAGTACTACGTTCATGAAAAATCATGATGCATATCCTCCAGTAACATTTAATCTTTATTTCATTAAAATCGATTCACTCTATCAAAAGTTATTGTAATTTGAATGATGGCTCAAGTTAAGTTCGAGAGAAAAATATTTTTTTGTATCATAGGAGGTAAACCAACCGGTGTGTCACCTGCTGTTAAGTGATCACCACCGTCCATAGACACTTGCAACACCAGAAGAGTCGCAAGTAAGTTGCCACCCTGTGTTTGGGGAGTGGGGAAGAGGGGAGGGGTTATCCGGCGACTTCAGTGACCGAACGAAACGCAACAACAATGCAGTGCTTGTACTTCACGTCGGTGTTTTTGCGGGTCGGGTGGGCGAGCCGACTCATTCATGCTGAAACAAGTATTAAATAGCTCTACCACCTCTACAGTAAACGGAAGAAAAATATTTTTTTTTTTCAAATAATAAGTTTCCGGCGGACAATGTCGCGGGCACAGCTATTAAATAAATAAGAACATAACATGCTTTTCATTTTTTCAGTTCTAATAAACGCGTTCAAACATACAAGAACACACAATGACTTAAACGATATAATATGACTATTATTATTTTTCCCTTTTTTTTATTGTAGCACGGCAAAATGACAATACTATTTCTGATGATAAGCACAGTACAATCCAAAAACAATGGCGACCACCGAGTAACACACTATCCATCGACGGTCACCACTATGCCGGCCTGCAAAAATAACTTACACAACATATCATGTTATCAGCAATCTAATTAGAGTAATAATTTAAGCCAATAACGTTTATTCGTACGGCCTCTGTAATGTAGCTTAATGCAAAACGTAGCTCATACAAAATAGTATCTAATTTCGATGTTAACATTCAGAGCGATAAAAGCTAATTTCATAGCTGTTTTAAATAGGATTTTGACGTAAAGTTGAATCTATACAAAAAGCCGGAGCTATTAGTGAAGTAAAACTATCGTGTTGAACCCAGCATAACAATTTCTGACTAATCTGACTAAATGATGTCTGACGTAAATTCGAATCTATGCAAAGATTGGGAGCTATCAGTGAAGAAAGAGATCGATTAAACCGACGTGAAGTAACAGTGCTTGCATTGTTGCGTTTCGTTCGGTCACTGAGAGCGCCGGAGGGCCACCTCCCACCCCCTCTCCACTCTCCTCTCCCTCCCCTAACCCTTCACCCCTAAGGGTGGCAACGCACTTGCGACTTCTCTGGTGTTGTTAGTGTCCATGGACCGTGGTGATCACTTAACATCAGGTGATCTTATAGTTTGAAATCGCCAATACGTTGTGAGCTGGCGTTGTGATTATGCTTATACCTTCCTTCGGGAAGAGGCCTATGGCACTCCAGTGCAACTCTTACAAGTTGATGATAATGATAGTGCCCGAATAGAGTTCATTATTTTTTATTGAAAGTTCGGGGTTAATTGTCGTCCTATATAATTCCAATGCATACCTATAGTTTATACAAAGTAAATAAAAAATAATGGTAGTGTGCAGGATCATGTTTTAAACCGGTTGTTCCCTTGTGGTTGGAACATTTTCCGAACTGCCATTGTTTTTGACGTCCACGGGAGGGAGCGTTCTGGAGTAGAATATTTTTTATCCCTTTTTATATTTATTTGATACAAGGACTTTAAAAATTATAAATTTACAAAATAGCAAACAATAATCATTTCTCTCAAAGGCAACATATTTGTCTGTCTGTACGTTAGTCCGTTTAAAACTTACAAAACACTGAACCGATTTACATTTAGAGTCCATAGATTTGTTAGAAATAATGTGTTGGGAGAAGTACTTACACCAGTAATATTACATAGAATAGTCAGATATAGTTTAAAATAGTATAAGTTACTAGTTGTAAGTACAATGATCGTAAATGACTTTTAAAATAAAGAGTAATCGATGATCAGCAGTTGATAGTCAGTGGTTATTTCACATCGCAACAAGGAGCACTCTTCGCTACTTAGTAAGTTAACAAGTCATTTACTGAATCGGCTTCACTTCAATTCTGAGATCGGCATAGTTTTAACAGTTCTGAGTCAATCGAAGGTTGCTCACAGTCTAAATATATAAAAATCAAGTAGCATGATGTTTGTCCACAATTAACTCCGAAACTATTCAACTAATCTTCATGAAACGTTGCCATTTATATATAATTTGGTCCAACTTGAGAGATAGGATAATTTATATTTCGATTAATGCTCTCAATAGTTTTAAATTACAAATTAAATTATTGTCAATGTTGTCTATTGTAAGTTTCATCGGTCTCGAATAGATGGCGCTTTCAATAGTTTGTTGACAGAAAACTGTAGGACCAACTATTATAGATATCTCATAGATGGCGCCACGTTTTAATTTTGGATATATTTTTAATGCACGTGTTGACTTTCATTTTTCGTTCTTTACCGCGAGAGTTTTTAGGCAGAGTCATTACCCCATAATACTTTATCATGCTTTTAATTCACCATGTAATAACTGAACCACAGCAACGCGTGCCCGCACACCAGACTAGGCTCCTCTAGGCAGCGGCTCAAGCCTAGGTCCGTTCCATCGGCGTGGAGCTCTTGAGTGCGTTGCTCGCGCGATAGAGTGACACAAAATCTTACATCACTGCAATGACATTACACATATCATTTTGGGATGTAAGGGGTGTCGAATAACATCATAAGACTTAAGACACCCAAGCCAACATCACCTGCACGTGGTGCACCCTACTGAATAACGAACGAGGCAATGGTGAAAGAGGGGTGGTAAAGTTTTACAGCGTGACTGAATCGCAACCACCATGTATATGGCATAAAAGCCCGTCGTAGTGATTCGTTTCTGCGGGTCGCGTTTCGGGATCAGCTTGCGCATATCCAGCTTTTCGCAGGCCGGCATGACAGTGACGACCGGCGATGGATAGTGTCACACGGTGGTAGCCATTGTTTATTGGATTGTACTGTGCTTACCATCAGGCGTAGCACCAGTCATTTTACCGTGCCCCGATAAAAAAAAATATCACCTCCATACACGTGCACGCACACACGCATACACATGAAAGTAGAAGGGTTTTATTGTTTTCCCTTATCGAACTGAAATAGTTTAGAAAAATTATCCGACACAAACATATACAATATACAATACATATAAGAGTTATTGAGGTATGTATGCTTGCTACACATATATATTTCAACAACTCATATAAGTTTGAATATGTAGCTTATCTTAGATCAGCTAAGTTAGATCACGAAATGCATGAATCAAGTAACAAGCCAAGCCGAGGTGTGCCGTGCACTTTTGAGCTAGTTGTCAAAATAAAATCGGTTGAGTGCCTTAAGCGCTCGCCTTAGCAGTTCGGTGAAGCTGTTAAGACCTTGCCAACCCAACAGCGTAGTCAGTTAGACAAAATAAAAATGCTCCGTCAGCTAGTTTGAAATAAAAACAACACTAAATCATTTCGGACGGTTACCTGGTTATGGCCGAACAAGAATAATAATACGATCCTTTACCTGCGATTGCTTAACGATCCGCTCCACCGTACCCATGATTGATACGAAGCCGGGGTTTTTTATTGCTCGGAATATTGACGGCGAGTATAACCGGCCATAATAGCATTGTGTCGGGCGCTTAACCTATTTATTATTGCGTAACAATGGAATAATACGATTAAAATGTTAAATATTTTGAGATTATGATAAATGTTATATTATTTTAACGTTTCACATTGCTTTTCTTTAGATATATCTGTGTATTATGGCATCTGATGACATAAAAATGATTGATTTTATTAAGTAAAATAAATAAAAGTGTTTGTAAAATAATGGAGATTTGGCGGGATCTTAGTCTGCCATGTAGTGAATTTTATCTTTTATTCAGAACGCAGTGTTATTTGGTTCTATATTTTGTAATATTGGTGGTGTTTTACGTAATATACTTTCGTTATTGTGCATAAATGAAGTGGATAGGAAATAATATCACGGAGCATGAATATTTCAACTTGCCACAAAATTCCTTCGAAAGTTTTAACAAGACGGTCACCAACTTGTTAGAACATTGAAATTATTGCAAGACTACTACTACTTTTTAAGGCGCAAGTCCGCCCACACATGGAATACTGTTCTCACCTTTGGGCTGGAGCGCCTCAATATCAGCTGCTTCCGTTTGACCGCATCCAGCGCAGAGCGGCTCGAATCGTCGACGACGAGGTAATATCCGATCGGCTCGACTCATTGGCACTGCGTCGGGACATCGCGTCTCTTTGCGTTCTTTATCGCATTTACCACGGTGAGTGTTCAGAGGAGTTGTTTGGACTTATACCTGCCGCTAATTTCCAACATCATACTACCCGCCAAAAACTAAAATTTCATCCACACCACCTGGATGAGTGGAGGTCTTCCACGGTGAGATTTTCAAGGTCGTTTCTGCCTCGACTTCGACCTTGTGGAATCGACTCCCAGCGGCGGTATTTCCAAACAATTATGAAATGCAAACATTTAAGAAACGAGCGTATACTTCTATAAAAGGCCGGCAACGCACTTGTGACTCCCCTGGTGTTGCTAGTGTCTATGGACGGCGGTGATCACCTACCATCGGGTGACCCGTCTGTTCGTTTGCCTCCTATAATAAAAAAAAAAAAGATACTTTTAATATCGGTATCAAGGTACTCGACAACGCCAGTAATAATCTATCAGTAGATTGGTGTACAAAAATATAAAATAAAATATGTAAATATATTCGCTATGAGTGCGAGTAGCAGTAGTTATAATATTCGCCTATTAGGATAGGCGATGGAATTAATCCATACTGCCAATTCAGAAGTATAATCGCTATGAAATATATAAAAAGATCGCTTTTTTTTTTAATTGGCGTCATCGAAGCATTTGCCAGCGTTAACATTCATTTTAACGATAGTAATGGTTTAAAGTTTTATACTTGATAGCGTAATATTTTTTAAAAAAGGTTAATCTATTATCCAAGTATTTTCAAAAGTCTTTGGCAAGATCAGTCTGTCATATAGTGGATTTTATATTTTATCTATAATCTTGTGGTATTTATTGTATATTTTGTAATATTAGTGGTGTTTACGTAATATAGTTCGGTTATTTTGCACAGGTGAAGCGGGAAACAATACCATGAAGTATGTATTCTGAGAGGCCACAAAAACTCCACTGGAAAGTTCTAAAAGTTAGCCACCATCTTGTTAGAAAATTAAAATTATCACAAGAAATGAAATTTATCATAATTGATCTGCCCTAAAATGTCATAAACTGTGATATGTTCGGAAAAGTTAAGTTACCTATCGCGACAATTTTTTCTATCTCAAACTATGAACAAACAATTTGATTATAATAATTTATCTTAGTTTTTGGTATTTTTAAGGTAAGGCATGGTCCCACAATGCCCCAATGCGACTGCCGCGGCGCCATCTATTCCTCCTTATAAATTTATTCGTATGAAATCTCTTCTTATAAAATATTGTAAAAAGATGTAAAATATATTATATCTATTTATATTATACATTCATAAGTCCTATGAAATGTCTGTCGTTATTGAATATAGCAATTGTTTTCTTTTGTGAATATTTATTGAGTGATATTTCGTTATATGTCAAAAATCGTACAGCGCCATCTATTGGCGTCGACAGAAATATGAAACTAAAAGTAATCACTGACGTTATCTGTGTATTTACGGGCTTTATAGCGATTTCAGTACTAATTTTAAAATATAATAATAATAATATCTCAACTCAACAACTCGTTCATTAATATAAAAAGGATTGAATTTTTGGAAATGGTATTTTTTGTTTCGTAACAATTATTTTACTAGTCATTATTAAGTCATAATATACAGTTCGCGTTAAACATTTTGACCGCTCCACATCTATGGATGCCAACAGAGATATCAATACGTATTATATTACATGTATGTATAAAATCGAGAAAACTTGAGGATAAATAATTTCCAATATCGGATTCCTAAAAGAATATTCCAAGTTTGCTTAATATTAAGATGCTGATTATTTTATGCGTTACCCCGAACTTGCGGCTATATTCAGAGATATTCAGAGTACAAAAGAGATTAACGATGCCTATAATATGTTCGTTTTGATTAAATATAGTTGGTTTCATGAAGGTGGTAGAGCCACGCTGAAGCTATTATTGGTTTCAGCATGAATGTGTCGGCTCGTCCGGGGTACTACCACCCGACACACAGAAACACCGACGTGAAGTAACAGTGCTTGCATTGTTGCGTTTCGTACGGTCAGTGAGAGTGCCGGATAACCCACCTTCCCTTCCCCTAAACACAGGATGGCAACGCACTTGCGACTCTTCTAGCGTTGCAAGTGTATATGGACGGTGATGATCACTTAACGTCAGGTGACCCGCCTGTTCGTTTGTATCCTATGTAATATATTAAAAAAACAGTACGGCGTAGTATTGTCCTTTTAAATTATAGAACGTGTATAATGAGAGATAGTGCTGTCACAAAGAAAGTTATTTGATTCGTTTTTAAATCTAGTACATTTTCTTGTGCAAATTATAGAAAAAAAAGATGTGGCGTCGTGGGGCACCAGGTAGGAACGAAGTTCTTTCGTCTAATGTAGAATCGACACAAATTGCAAAAAAAAAAATTGTGCTCAATTTTATGTGTGTTTTCTTGATTTTTCTCATAAATTTTGCTGATTACTTTTATTTAAGTACAGGAAAGTATTTAGGAAATTCAGTATTTTAGGAAATAATATATTACGAGTAGTGTATAATACCTAAAAGTAACACAACCGAAATAAAAATAATTAACTAAATTAATTAAATTACCGATTAACCGATATTATAATTATAATTCACCGATTAATTAAATTAATTCAACAATTAATTTCACCGAGAATTCCTTTCATGCAAATACGAAGACTTAGACATGTTCATGGTGAATACGTTATTATTATACAATAATAATATTATAATTATAATTCATGAGTATATACTATGCATTGGCGGGGTGGAGTGGTCTCGTGGGTCCTTCCACGAGCGATCCGGTTGTGGAATGAACTTCAAGGGGAAAATAAATAGGTTACTTAAGGGTCGGCAACGCGCATGTAACGCTTCTGATGTTACAGGCGTCCATAGGCTGCGGTGACCGCTTTACATCAGGCGGCCCGCATGCTTGTTTGCTACCGACGTAGTATAAAAAAAAAAAATAGAGAGAGAAAGGATGAGAGAAAAGAAAGAAGGAGAAAGAGAAAGGTATTATACACTACTCGCTTGTATATACGACTGTCGCGTCTGCGCACGTCTCATTTAACGGTTTTATTCCACGGACTTTTTCTTACGGTTTTACTATCACATTTTTTTCAGTTCGATCGCGCAGCAAAATCCCTATCTCCTCCAAGCCTAAGGAACTTCGTTCCAAAAATTAAGTGAAACGTCATTAGTACCAATAATATCCCTTGCCTTACTTAAATACTTTATCTGTTACTTATATATTTATGTATGTGTGCGTTATGGTGCCATTTGTTTTATCAAAATGTCACGTTTGCAACGTTTCTACAACTTTTTACTTATAATATCAATATAGCTAAGTGATTGACATTCATCTGATGTTCCTCGGATTGAAACTTGGCAATGTAACAATGAGTATATCAGAATTCGCGCATAGTCATTGCTCTGAAAATTGAATTATTAAAATTATTCGATGATATTAAAGAAAAATTTAGTGTGGAAACTGCGAACCTTTGATGAATAGGAAAGAAAGAAAGATATATTTACTCAGTATATACTACAGATATTTACAAGTATATACATACAATATTAAAGTGAGACAATTGTTGCATGAAGTTTTTTTTTTCGAACTGACTTTGCTATTAGCAATGTCTTAACAGCTTCACCGGACTACTAAGGCGAGCGTTGAAGGCACTCAGCCGATTTTTATTTCACAACTAGCTCAAGGGTGCACGGCACACCTCGGCTTGGGCTATTGCCTAATACATGCAATTCGCGATGCGACCTATCTAAAGATTGCATGGAATGAAAAAAGGTATTTGTCTCAGTATAAACTGCAAATTCGGCTGAGTGCCTTAAGCGCTCGCCTTAGTAGTCCGGTGAAGCTGTTAAGACCTTGCTAGGTTAATAGTGTAGTCAGTTCGAGAAAAAAAAAAAGAAGTTTGAAAGTGCGAGCGTTGCAGCGCTGATTTTCAGACAAAGCCTGATATGCTAGCAATTACACGATATAGTTGGACAAAGCAAAAAAAAACATATATTTCTCAGATATTAGCGTGTGTAGTAGTGGGGTTTTATTGGTAGTATTTGTTACTTTTGTAGAAATGGTACTTACTCATCACAATATTTACACATTTTAATAAACACTGCGTCTATCTAAATATTAATACGTGAAGCCTAATCTTTGTATCCCTTTTTAACGGAATTGGGCGAACGGATGAACGTGAAATTTGGCATAGTTAAAGTTTATATGGAGGAGAAGTGCAGAAAGCTATTTATTTTATATAAAATGCATTAGAAGTACATTAAATTAATTAAAATATGCATTACTCACACTACTGCTTCAATTTTACACAACATATACACACATGTAAATAAAAAAGACATTTTGACATCTGTCAATAAAGGACTTCAAAAAAGGTTGTGAAGGAGGTTGCTATGCTCGACTGTATGTATTATGGTACTCTTACGTTCCAATTACCCTTTTTCATTCTACATTCAACAATGATATTATAACATACGACTATTATTATAATATATATTCCTTTAAAAAATCAATAAACTATGGTCGAATATCGAGCACTGGACGCCCACTAACTAGTACATATAAAAATAATGTAAATATAATGTATCTGTTACTTTTAGATTTTTATAAAAAAAATGTTGAAGTTGTCTAGGATTAAGTAATCAAATACATTTCAATCATGTTTAGAAATGTCCATTTATCTGTTTCGTTGAACACGCATCACTGTTATAATACAGGGTTTATGATAAGAGAAACCCGTACGGTGTTATTAGAAAAAGTTAAATGCGTATTGAACCCTGGCATTAAAAAGGTCTCATATTAAATGCATCGCGGTCGCTGAATATTCGCCATCTTGCTCTTTTGTCCCGCTTTGGTTACATTAGGTTAGACTTGCGAAAAAAGGATAACGCGAACTTGCCTCGGGCGAGCGCGATGCATCTATTAGGAACCTTTTTTAAACCAAGTATTTAATACGTATTTAACTGTTTTTTAATAAGACGGATAGAGTATATTTTCGATTTACATTTAGTCGTTGGTCATTAAAATCGGTTCGGTCTATCAAAAGTTATTGTAATTTTAATAACGACGCGACTTAAGTACGGAGAAAAGTAGATAAGTAAATGGTTTTTTTTTTCGAACTGACTACGCTATTGACCAAGCGAGGTCTTAACAGCTTCACCGGACTACTAAGGCGAGCGCTTAAGGCACTCAGCCAATTTTATTTTGACAACTAGCTCAAGGGTGCGCGGCACACCTCGGCTTTGGCTGTTGCCTGATACATGCAATTCGCGACCTATCTCAGCTAACTTAAGCTAAGCTAACTATTCATACATATATGAGTTGTTGAAACATATATGTGTACCAAGCATACATACCTCGACAACCCTTATATATATTTCGTATCGGATAATATTCTAAACTATTTCAGTTTGATAAGGGAAAAAAGATAAAACCCTTCCACTTGCATGTGTAAGCGTGTATGCGTGCACGTGTGTGGAGGTGATATGTGTAATGTTGTCGCAGTGATGTAAGATTTTGTGTGAGTGTATCGCGCGAGCAGCGTACTCAAGGGCTCCACGCCGAGGGAACGGACCTAGGCTTGAGCAACTGCCGAGGGGGGATAAGTAAATGGACTTAATACATTCAGATGACTTCATTACTCACTGTTTAGTACATCAGGTTTCACTCGAACAAAGTCGCAGGCATATCATAATAATATCTACGCCTGTTAATTATCTTTTTTGTACAAACTATCTTACTAATAATTTCTTATCTGTATTATTAAAGTAAATACAAGTTATGTCTCGTTAGAGTGTTATAAAAAGTTCCCAGAAATTATTATACCATTCCCACGATGATAAAGAAAATTATATCTCTCCTTTCATCTAATAATTTTGCGTCTTATTAGGAAGTTGTATGTGAAAGTTGTGAGGCCTTGTAACTTTGCGAACTATTCGAGAGTTGCCTTGTATCATTATAGTTACCAGGAGATTTAATTTATTTAATTGCGAAGAACGAAACTGTATTTATTAATTCCGTACTTGGTTTATTGAAGTTTTACTTTGATATGTTAAATTGAGAATTAATTTTTAGCTTAAAACTGAAGTTGCACGCTCTGATGTAACACACCACGAAGTTAGCTGATAAATAGTTATATTAAAATATTAAATATAAGTTTTTTTGTTATAAGCTAGCTGTGCCCGCGACTTCGTTTGCGTGATACCTTATATAAAGAAACATCAAATAATAAAGTATTATGAATGTATTAAGTGCATTTACTTGAAGTCGCGTCGTCATTAAAAATATAATAACTTTTGATGGACTACATCAATTTTAATGAAATAAAGACTAAATGGTATTCAAAGATATGCTTTATGATTTTCTTGAAAAACTTTTATCATGAACGCATTACTCTAGCAGTGATGCGTGTCATATAAACAGACAAACAGACAGACAGTCCTAAAATTGATTGAAATGTATTTTATTACTAATTCCTAGACACCTGTAACAATTTATATTTCAAAAGTTTAAAAAACACAGACACATTAGTTTTACATTATTATTATATGTTTAGAGGAAGATTATATTATTTTACATATTATGTCTTTGTTATTATTTTAGATTATTATTTATAGTATAGACAATCTGCAGGAGAGTCGTTTTCGCTGGTACAGCTACAGAAGTAGCAGGCCTCCAGATTACGTCGGAAATACATGTCTTAACATCACCGTAAAAGGACCAAGGTCTCGCGGTAGGCCCAGAGAAACGCTGGCTGGACGTAAAGGCTGGTAGTAAAGGCGGACATAAAAGAGAACAACATGACACCAAAGCGTGCTGAAGATCGGGCAAAGTGGAAGAAGCTAAGGAAAACGGATCCGGGAACACGGCCGGGGAAGGGCTAGGAACATGAAGAAGTGATACATATATCGATGCACACTCCTCCGCACTCCTGTATTACGGGCGGTATGGTCATTGTGCATATCAGTCAGTAATATACTAGCTACACTCTACACCTGTTGGCTCATTTACCGAAAGACACATCACTGGCGAATGAGATTTGGAAACCACGCGTACAATACAAACGAAAATGTCTTATTGCGGTAATCCATCAATGTATGTTTACAAAACCGTTGTTTTGTAAGTGGGCAAATTTTAAGGGAAGACTCGTGTTGTTTTTTTTTTAAATTGACAATAATTAAAGAAGATGAAAGTAAAAGTGGAATACTACTGACTCACTTTACCGAGTCATAGCTCTTAGCACGTGACCTGGGATATCCTGACAAATTGAAAATTAGTACTTTTATATTCATACAAAGGATCATAACATTTCACATGCGTACTTAAGTATACGCCGATATTTTTTATTGGAATATCGAATACATTCTAAATAAAGGATGTTTCTTACAATAGAAGTAACATATTTTAACGAAGATAGATAAACAGAAGCCCATATCATCACAACCTTAATAGATGATTTAAGCAGTAAGTATCCTGGAGACATTTCCGTTAATAAATGGTTAATTGCACTTCCTACATCTGTATTGAGATTGGGTGCCTGCTCGTGTCGCCTCATGCACTTCTCCTCTAAATAACCGCAACCGAGTGAAGTCATGCTTTGACTGACATTCATGATTTAAGCGAAACTATTAAGCACAGTCTTCGACTAGTTCTTTTCATTGGCTGCTTGGATTGCATATTATACAGCCATGTCATGCTTGGCACAATCTTTAAAGCCTAACGAACCTCTTTGTATTTGCAATCTCTCTAAGCACAATTTGCCTTGAGCAGCACGTCTGCTCCATTCGATGCAGTAAAATAGCGGTGAATATCAACTATTGTCTTATCTAACATTCCTCATATCACTATACATTATATAACAAAATCCTTTTTCACGTCTGTCTGTTCGCAATAAGCTCAAAAACTAGTGAACGGATTTTCATGCGGTTTTCACCAGTATGTAAAACGATTCATGAAAGGTTTAAAATATAATTTGTCAAGGTTTTTATTTATTATTAGGGTGGGACAACGTCAGCCGGCCCCGCTAGTAGTATACAGTTTGTATTCCTAGTATTGTCATATTTTTGTAGGTGGTAGAGCCACGCTGAAGCTATTACTGGGTTTAGTATGGATGGGTCGGCTCGCCCGGGGTACTACCACCCGACCCACAGAAAACCGACTTGAAGTAACAGTGCTTGCATTAAGATAGCCGTAGGCCCATCTCGCCTCCCCCTTTCCTCATCCTCCCCACTTCCTCCAAACACAGGCTGGCAACGCGCTTACGACTCCCTTGGTGTTGCTAGTGTCTATGGACGGCGGTGATCACTTAACATCAGTTGACCCGTCTGTTTGTTTGCGTCCTATGATATATAAACAAATATATTTTAATAATATAAACTAGCATTTGAATAACTAAGTTTAAAAATTTGAGATCGAATAATAACTTTATTCTCATAACATTATTTCTTTCAAAACTCTTTTATATTATTAAAGTTCATTAAACTTTAATATGATAACAAGATAAAGTTCAAATGAAAACATAAAAATAATACACCTTTGTATGCATAATATGTTTCGATTTATTCAATTGAATAACTTTCTCAGAGTTCATACAACACGGCAGCGGTTCAGTCATTGAAAGTCGAGTTTATTTGACGCTAGAACATGCTATAGATACCCGTAGAATATTGTGACCGCATACAAATACGCAAAATTAGAATCTAGTAACTCGCATTAGAAACACCTTTTACACAAGCACTAAGTAAGTATTTATTAGTCGAATTTTCAACATATTTAAGTAAGTTGATTAAATATAATCAAGTATCTTTATTTGGTCTATATTTTTAGTAAAAGGTATTAATAGGCATATGCTGCTATCTCACTTTTAATGAACTATCAAATAGAGCGTGAGAGAGACAACTGCAGTTTGGACTGATTTACCCTACACAGAATAGACGAAATATGATTGTTTCCTATTACGAAACTAAACAATTTATTTTTATTTTTTCATATTTAATTTAAGAACGACTTTGGCTGTGTCTTCGACTTTTACAGGTCACGTAGATTTAATTTGTGGAAAAAATAAATACGTAGAAACATGGTTGTGATAGATAGGGATGAATTGGAATAAAATATATAATCTATTACCATTATCCAGGGACAAAATAAAGTAATAAGTTTGTATGGAATAAATATCGCCTCTATTGCTTCTTAAAGAAAACGTTGATTAACACCTTACCGAATTTACTCTTACATAAGGCAAAGATTATGTTTTGATATCATTTAGAAATAAACTATATAATGTATTTATAAAAGTTACAGTACTTAGATAAGTTTGTTATTAAAATGTTTTTCCAAATTAAATAACCGTTACTTCGTTATCTGTTATTGCTTAAGTAAAACTGTTATTTCGAAAATGTATTTAAATTTGGAATTCGGAATAATAGTTTTACTTATTAATAATACATGACAAAATAACGGTTATTATTTAATTTTGAGCAGTTTTCCAAGTGATACTATTATCTAAACGTTATAACTGTTAAAATTACACGTTTTTAAATTTATAATTTGCTATAAAAAAGACATTAACCATTGTGTTGCATTAAGTTATTTACAAGTTTTGGAGATTGTTTTTTTTTTGGCGTGATTTCAGTCTGTCATGTAGTGGATTTTATATTTTGTTCATAATCTTGTGTCAATTGACTCTATATTGTGTAAAATCGGTGGTGTTTTATGTAATATAGTTTGGTTATTGTGCATAAGTGAAGTGAATGGAAAATAATACAACGGAGCATGAATTCTGAGATGCCACAGAAATTCCATGGAAAGTTCTAACAACATGGCCACCGTCTTGTTAGTTCATTGAAATTATATCAAGAAACTTGTAATATCGATCCTCACTTGACAATGGCAGTAATAGTCTACTAGAAGACTGGTTGCCAAAAATGGAATGGAAGAAGAACTTGTAATACTATTAACTCCTCGACAATGGCAGTAATAATCCAAAAGATTTGTTTGTATTAAAAAATAAATAAAAAAAGAGACCGTCCATTGTACATATAACAAACCCTGAAATCTTCTTGTAATGAATGTATAATACAATAAAGTTTAAATTAATAAAAAATAAAATTATTATTAAATATATGAATACTCCCACCTCCCCTTACCTTTCTCCCCCTCAACACAGGCTGGCAACGCACTTGCGACTCCCCTGGTGTTGCAAGTGTCTATGGACAGTGGTGATCGCTTAACATCAAGTGGCCCAACTGTTCGTTTGCCTCCTATGAAATAAAAAAAAGAACCATAGAATCAAAAGTACGAGAATATATATCACGTTATTTCTGAATCTGAATTTTTAGATACCTCTGATTTCATAATACTTTTCGATATAAAATGATCTCTATTATAATTTTCTCAACTCCTCTAGAATTAGCTTCAAAGCATAGTTTATAAAGCAGAGCTCAAGTTGCAATGCTTGTTTGTTGGGAAAACAACATTCCGTAACGAGACTTGCGCGCAACTCCGTAATGACTTGGGATTATATTATTTTGCTTAGATTCGTTGTATTTTTTTATAATGAAGGTACGTTATCGCAGCGTTAGTAGAATATTCTTGTTAATGTTTAAGCTGGAAATTGCGAAATGAAGCTAAAGCTCTTTAACTTTCTCGAATATATATCTATACATATCATAAGAATGTAAATCTAACGCCCTTCCCGATGAAATATCGGCAGTGAACGATCAGTACCAGCCTATCTCTCCAAACAGAGCGTGCTCACGCCCACGCCCGCGTAACCACCGATCACGCCGCCGTGGTCTAGGGATAAATTTCGCTCCCGCACACCAGACTAGGCCCCCCTCGGCAACTGCTCAAGCCTAGGTCGCTTACGTAGTACGCTGCTCGCGCGATACAGTGACACAACATCTTACATCACTGCGACAACATTACTCATGTCACCTCCACACACGTGCACGCATACACGCTTACACATGCAAGTGGAAGGGTTTTATCTTTTTTCCGTTATCAAACTGAAATAGTTTAGAATATTATCCGATACGAAATATATATAAGAGTTGTTGAGTTATGTATGCTTGCTACACATATATGTTTCAACAACTCATATATGTATGAATAGTTAGCTTAGCTTAGGTTAGCTTACATAGGTCGCGAATTGTATGTATCAGGCAACAGCCAAAGCCGAGGTTTGCCGCGCACCGTTGAGCTAGTTGTCAAAATAAAATCGGCTGAGTGCGTTAAGCGCTTGCCTTAGTAGTCCGGTGAAGCTGTTAAGACCTTGCTTTGTCAATAGCGTAGTCAGTTCGAAAAAAAAAAGTCACCTTGCTTTGTCAATAGCGTAGTCAGTTCGAAAAAAAAAGTCTAAAGCCTTAGTACATTTTCCATTTTCGCGAAAAAAATTGTTGCAGGTATCTATTATCTATCATAAGTAATATAATATATTTCAATCATTTTTAGAAATGTCGGTCTGTCTGTCTGTTTGTATGATCTCGCATCATTGCTAAAGTATAGGTTAAACTGCTGGGTTTATAATAAAACTATCATAAAGCATATCCTTGAGAATATCTTAGTCTTTGTTCCATTAAAACCGGTCCACTCTATCAGAAGTTATTGTAATTTGAATGACGGCGCAATTTAAATACAAGACAAGGGCAGTAATCTATACTAATATTATAAACCTGGAGTTTTTGTTTGTTTGATCGAACGCGCTAATCTCAGGAACTACTGGTTTCGGGTTTGAAAAATTATTTCAGATTTATATAGCTAACCTATCGAGGAATGCTATTGGCTATATATTATCACGTTAAGACCAATAGGAGCGAAGCACCAACGAAGAATGGTTCACAATCGTTTTTTTTTCCTTTTGAGAGCTTCCGCGTAATAGCGTTAGCTCAAAGTAACTATTCCACGCAGACGAAGTCCGAGCAGGAGCTAGTTTTACACAAAATTATTAAAGTTTTAAATCACGATTTTATAAGCATTACGCATTTAGCAATGTGTTTTGTTGCCATGGAAGAGTCGCGCAAGCAGTTTGAAAAGTATGACAGGGAAGTAAACGGATTACAATGTTTAAGAAATGTTTTGAGCATGTTTGGGCTTTCAAATTTATTTATTTTCTTCCGTACGTAAAATGTGTAATATTTTGAATAGTAACGGAGACAACGTAGCGGGTATCAGCTAGTTTTCTATAGAAAAACTCATAGGGGAATAAAGTATATTACTGGTGTGGTAAACATAGATATCTCTAGACGAATTTAAAATAAGAATGCGTTTTAATATGACGTCAACACATTTTGTCAGCGACACCGTAACCATGTTTATTTTAGGATGCCACGGATGAATTTTTACTTTTGCAAAATGCTCTAGCGTTCGGGTGACCAATGACCACCGTGGCGTCACGAGACAAACTGTGGCCGGTCACATATGACC
This sequence comes from Antheraea pernyi, assembly GCA_015888305.1. Lineage (NCBI taxonomy): Eukaryota > Metazoa > Arthropoda > Insecta > Lepidoptera > Saturniidae > Antheraea > Antheraea pernyi. Next base: position 118,337 of record MU159237.1, on the reverse strand, counting down.
AACGTATATGTGTTAAGTTTTTGGGGTCCATAGTCTTACATGTAGTCCATTAAATTCATTTTGTAATATCGGTGGGGTTTTATGTAATACAGTTCGGGTTTTGTGCACAAGTGATGTGGATGGCAAATAATATAATGGAGCATGAATTGTAGCTTGCCACAAAAACTCCACGGAAAGTTCTAACAAGACGGCCACCATCTTGTTAGTTCAATGAAATGAACGCAAGAAACTTGTAATATAACTACCGAATTGGCACTAGCAATCAAAAATCAAAATATCCTTTATTCAATTTAGGCCCTGAGAAGACGCTTATGAACGTCAAAGCTACTACCGGTTCGGAAAACAGCCCAGTCATCGAGAAGAACCGGCAAGATACTCGATCTGGTTTATTTTTTCATGTCATATATTTGTACAGTAACATAAATATTTACATTCGTTATTAGTGGATGCACAGAGAGGGGCGTCATTTCCAGACGTCACAATCGTTCACGTATTAATAATAGTAAGTAATAATCTACTAGAAGATTGGTTGCCAACAAAAACTGTTTCGGTATATTACTCCAAGTTATTCACAAGGGTAATGTTTGCATATACTAAATAGTATACATACTTGATTAATAATGAAGTCAGCTCTCTCTCTTAAACTTAAACTCTTATGTAAATAATACTAAAGTTGACATAATTAAGTTGAAATAATTAAGATTCAACTGTGTTCACATACACACGACTACTGTAATCTTATGAGAAAGTCAAACGGAATTAGTGAATACAGAAACTTTGTATCAAATTGCAAATTGTTTAATCATACGAGAACTTGCGTGTTTACAAGATTTTGTTTGGATATGTGGGGGGAGCGTTAAGGGAGCATAAATGGTTCTAGAGCCACGCTGAAACTATTACTGGTTTCAGCATGAATGGGTCGGCTCGTCCGGGTAGTACCACCGTCTAAAACCGACGTGAAGTAACAGTGCTTGCATTGTTGCGTTTCGTTCGGTGAGTGAGAGCGCCGGAGGCCCATCTCCGCTCCCCTTTCCTCTCTCCTCTCCCTCCTCTAACCCTTCCCCCAAAGGGTGGCAACGCACTTGCGACTCCTCTGGTGTTGTTAGTGTCCATGGACGGTGGTGATCACTTAACATCAGGTGACCCACCTGTTCGTTTGCCACCTATGACATAAAAAAATAAATAAAAAATAAACGCGCTAATCTCAGGAGCTACTGATCTGATTAAAAAAAATCTTTCAGTGATAGCTCATTTATCGAGGAAGGCTTTGTATTATCACGTTAAGACCAATAGGAGCGGAGCAACAATTAATTTTGAATGAATGTTTCAAAATCGTGGTTTCGTTTCCTTTTGAGAGCTTCCGTTGCATGTTAACGTTAACTCAAAATAACTATTCCACGCGGACGAAGTCGCGAGGAGAAGCTAGTCAAAGATAAACAGATATCTGTACGTTAAAGATATAATCAATTTACAACGTGAAATTAACCCGTGTTTTCTGAAATTTATAAGCGAATTTGTAATTTAAAATTCACGTGTTTTATGAATAATATTCAACGTGGTACAGTTGCAAAGTTTGCCAACCTTCGAATTTAATAGTGAGCAAATTCGACACGCGTACCTTCTGCCTACATATTTGTTTAGTATACACGTAATCTAAGTTACATGAAAATGTTTGCTTATGCAATGAGCTTAGCAATATGAAAATAAACCAGAGGTGAATTTTGAAGGGTAACGTGATCAGATCAGATACACATAGGGGCGGGATAACGGGATCATATTAAAAGTTTGACTTCAGTGTGAACGAGGTGATTTTTTAAATTAACTAAACTATGCCTGCGTCTTCGGCTGCTTGGAACTTTATATAAAATTATTAATAATGTCACCTGAATGTGCGTAAAACAACAAAATAGAAAAAAAATAGTAGTCACATTATTAGGAGCACTAGATCAATAGAAAAATCACGAGGCCGATGGTTATTTTTATAAAATAGTACATAAGTGGCGGGGCTCGAAATATAGAAGAAATTAGAATTTATAAAGGAAAAACCAAATACTTTATAAAATAACCGTTTACGATACTTTGGATGCTACCAAAGATATAAAGAAACGGCTCAACGTCAGAAAGGAGTGGGCGCTATCTCAGAGAAAACGCGATTACCATCATTCAGGTACAAATTCAGCTACTAAGAACGCAACAAGCACACGCCTAAGTGTATCCAAGTTAAAAATGATTTTAAATTATTAATGCACCATCCGTTCACGTCGGCAGATGACATTTTAAATATTTAATGCGTCAGAGTATTTTGCGACGACTCAAGACGTAGGCGTTAACGATTATACGAAATGGCTTTTACCGTAACTTTTATATACATTTTTTAGTAGCGTAGAGTTCCATGTCCTTGTTAGTAAATAGCTTTTACACGTGACTTTTCTCGCTTTAATGTACTTTTTGATCTTATCTTAAACAGCCCTTTTAAAACATTACCATTTTAAGGAAAAACCTATTTATACAGATCGACTGTTGACGGTCAGATCTCAGTTAATTAGCAGTATAGAGACGCCATCTTTTTGATGTCTTGCACGTCAATGTCAATAAAAATGAAAACGTGACGTGGTACTTCATTTATTCGAATAATCAAGACGCACACAAATCGGAATTAATCACCAGCTCCATCATCTCCAACAAATTCGCAGAAGCTCAACGACAAGCCCGGTGGAAGATTTTGAGGTATATGACTTATATCTGTACTGTTGATAGCTGGGCCTGAACGTAAGCTTTAATGGCTCTCGTAAGATTCTATGGGATCTTCCAGAATAGCAGAAAGCCACCACGTGCAGTTTCGGCTGTGCGTAAGCTACACCTTTAAAAAAAGTACTTCCGCATTAATACTTTCAGTTAGGACGGTTTAATAATGTATTTTATACCACTTTTGGCGAAGTCAGTCCCACCCAATCATAAGTATGGAACAATCTAAATAAACGATGCCCTTAGGGACGCCAACGAACATTGCTTTGGCATTATTTACACGTATCGTGGAAATAAGTTTTGTACATTGTATGGCATTTTCACCTCTCCCTATAGGGCCACTACAAGTCTGATTTGAAAAATTTATTTCTGCGTTGCTAGCCCGTTTATTAAGAAAGGTTCCAAGCCGAATAAATCCACACTACAGGGGTAAGGAGTAGGCCAATAATAATAAATATCAATCACTTTCGTAAGCTGCCATAGAGGTAGCGATCTGAGGTCGATTAATCGAATAATTGATTTTTAGACATCGATAAATCAACTATTTTAATCGCTATTAAATATTGAATCAATGCAGTGAATCAATTTCTGACACTATTATATCGTAATTTGATTTTTTCTATCTAGATAAAAATAAACCCATACAGTAATTTATATTTTTATGAAATAAAGCTCATATATTTAAAAAATTAAGAGATCGATCACTAGACTTTAATTTTTTTAATTAATCGATTTCACAGCCCACAATTTGGGTGGATTTAAAAATCGTTTTTTTTTTTTTTGCGAAGAATCATTGTCCCTTAGCTGCAAGTATGTACGCGTGTCGTTTGATTTGAGAGTGTATAATTCAAATGGTTTTGAGATATTTAACACAGTCATGAGTTTTTGACGGGATTTTGGTGTGTCATGTAGTGGATTTTATATTTTATTCATAATATTTTGTTACTTGGCTATATATTTTATAAAACTACTGTTGTTTTACGTAATACAGATCGGTTATTGTGTATAATTGAAGAGATTGGAAAATAATACCACGGAACATGAATTCTGAGATGCCACAAAAACTCCCTGAAAAGTTATAACAAGAGAGCCACCATCTTGTTGGAACATTGAAATTGTTCACACGACGCTTATTGTGTAAAATGTGTTGTAATTTCCATTGAAACAAAACATTGACACTGGCAAATGCTTCCGCGGAGCCAAAACAAGAAAAAGGAGAAGAAGAACACGGTCATAAATGCGAAGTTTTCTTAGGATAGTGATAATCTTAAATTTTTTATCGTTTGTAACTTAAACCGGATTAAAAAGAATAGTCTTACTGATTGAAGTTGTATATCCAAGATTACTTTTTACTTAAAACATCGCGAGACATTCCGCGAGAAAGTTCTTAACTCAATCTGTATTATTTTTTGTTTGCCACCAACTTTTTAATGGAAGCTTTATTTTGGCAAAAGTTTATCTGCGAAAATTATCATAGACTGTGGACGTTTTAAAGCGTTAATTCTTCAAAGGAGCCGAATTGTAATTATTTCATAATTGGTGGCTGTATCGTTGAGATTTTGTATCATATTTGTTTTTCTGCTTTGAAGAGTAGAATTGAGAGTAGAGATTTGTCTTTCAAAGAAGAGTTATATGTATATATAAGAACAGTTAAAGCGTCTGTTTGTAATATCAAAATAACAGAATTTTAATAATTAGACATTAACACATACGGAATGTATATCAAAATATTTTTTTAAATTTTTGTATGTCTGACGTATGTTGTATCGATTTTTACGTTACTTTAACTGGCAGTTAGCTGTTGTTATAAAGAAAAACTGTTATTTGGATTCCATGAGAAATATAATAAACTAAAGAACCAGTGTCCAGTACCGCGCGTCCCCACGCGCTATGTAATTTTTTTTTGCTAAATTTAATCAGGACGAACTTACGCTTACCAGATAGTATAACATCGTGTGTGATACAGTGATACAATTCAGTGGCTTGTTTGTGCATATTATATTCCTGGATCAGCTGATACATATTCAATAATTAAATGGAAGCATGTGCCATCTAATTTTTCCACCATTTACTTATTTCAGTTGGTAAAACTATCGCGATAGCGTTACTCATTTCAATTGGTAAAACTTGAACCTAAGAAATGTTCTTTTAGTAAGTAAGTGGTAAAATACGGAACTGTGGATTTCTCAGAGTTTAAAATCGGCAATACATCGTAGGCTGGCGTGATGAATATGGGCCATAGGCTGTAGTTGGTTTCTTACAGGCTTATATGATGGTGATGATACTAAAAAGCTAAGCGTCCAGAAAGACATAATAGGTTATCGTAATAGATAATATACTCTTAGCGATTAGTGAAATATATAGAAAGCAAAAAGACACTAAATAAAAACAATATACACCCGTAAATACAATCATATTTTGTAGGTGGTAGAGCCACGCTGAAGCTATTACTGGTTTCGGCGTGAATAGGTCGGCTCTCCCGGGGTAGTACCATCCTCTCACAGAAAACCGACGTGAAGTAACAGTACTTGCATTGTTGCGTTTCGCTCGGTCAGTGAGAAAGCCGGCGGCTCAACTTCCCTCTCCTTTTTCCACTCCCCCCTCTCCCAAACACAGGCTGGCAACGCAATTACGAATCCTCTGGTGTTACAAATGTCTATAGACGGTGGTGATCACTTAACATCAAGTGATCCAACTGTTCGTTTGCCTCGTATGACATAAAAAAAAAAACTATATAGATTCGTCATAAGCGCTTCGAAGGCGCCTTGTTAAACCTTGGCTATATGGGTAGTTTGTTTTTGACGTCTGCCGTCAATCCCCCCTATCTAAGCAACATATAACTATTTCTTTTTCACCGCCGCTATTACAAAATGCCATCTTACTTCCACATTTTATCTAAGACAGTGTTGCGTTACAATATTACTAATAATACATACGTAAGTATGTGTGCGTTATGTCATTTATTTGGTCAAATATCATGTTATCATCAAGATACGTTAGTATCTTTAGTTATAATATTGTTAGCAATTTTAAAATTTATTGATTATTTAAAAACAGAACTGACCAATTTAGATATAAACTGCTAAGAATAAATTCTACCATTCTACCAATTAATGACTCGTTAAATAACCGATACGAGTTCGGACAGAGCTATTGACGATATGACGGCCACCGAAAGAGTGAGTCAACACGGCAAGCGCCGCTCCTTATATGGCCCGACGCAGTATAAACTACCCGACATTTTCATTTATTTCCAACAATATCATCATCAAATGTAAATGTTTAATATTGTACAGATAAAATAATAGCCCAAAGTATAAAAGAGTTAAAAAGAAGATTAAGCAAATCAAACTTCAGATTACCTAAAGTTCGACGCTCATTTCCAAATAGTCTACCTGAAAGTTTAAATTCCTGTAACACAAAACACTTCCCTCTGTATCTCGACTTGTTGTTCTGAAATATAATCCTACAGTTTCACTAGTTCTTGGTATTAAATCTAGATGTTCGGATAAAACTTTTAGAACTTTGTCGGTTGAAAATTTCATATTTGTAACTTTATAGTGATGTTAACCTTGACACTTGAAATAATATTATTGTTATTTGTCTATTCTTTTGAATACATTATATATAGTATGTACTTTAAATGTTTGATGTTTTTAGTATTATTTTACTTGATTGCTTGATAGGTAGGCCTATTTAATGTATAGATTCTTTTTTTTATATTGTAGCACGGCAACATGACTGCACTGTGCCTGATGGTAAGCACAGTACAATCCAAAAACAATGGCGACCACCGAGTGACACACTATCCATCGCCGGTCGCCGCTGTCATGCCGGCCTGCGAAAAGCTGGATAAGCACAGGCTGATCCCGAAACGCGACCCGCAGAAGGCTGTAAAACCCTACCACCCCGCTTTCGCCATTGCCTCGTTCATTATTCAGCAGGGTACACCACGTGCAGGTGAAGTTGGCTTGGGTGTCTCAAGTCTTATGATGTTATTCGACACCCGATTCGATGTGGTACAAATGACCTTGTTTGTTTTAATATCCTGATTAAGTAATGGCACGGTATCTGATATCTGACCTCTCATACACTGGCTGCTACACGTAACCAACCAAAATAGTCACTACAGTGGGCCTATAACCATAAATATTTTGGTCTTGACCCAAAAGATTTATAACTAATCACACTGCACTCTGTTTTCATGTGTATGGATTTTTTTTTACATATTAAGAACGTCAAAAACGTTTGGATGAACTACGCAACCTTATACTTCGCTAACATAGGCATTCACAGTTCGGCTCTTCTCGAAAATGTCTGACGCCCCGAGCTGCGGTACTCGGCCCACCTTAGTACAGGATTTCTGACCTACACTTTGTAATGTAATTACTCAACTACTATCACGATCTTACTATATTACGTACTAGCCTTTGCCCGCGACTTCGTTCGCGTGGAATAGTTACTTTGGGCTAATGTTAACACGCAGCAGAAGTTCTCAAGGGGAAAGAACCCCGGTTTTGAAACATTCTTCATTGGTGCTCCGCCCCTATTGGTCTTAGCGTGATTATATCTTATTATATCTTAGCGTCGATAAATGAACTATATAACACTCAAAGAATTTTTCAAATCGGACTAGTAGTTCCTGAGATTATCCCCTATAACGTCACAAAGTTTACCTCTTTTTAAAATTTTGATAGGGTGATGTTAAGTAGATCATAATTCTCTATAACTAGTGGGCGCCCAGAGGTCGACATTCGACTATAGCTCATTGATTTTTTTAAGTTTGAATTTTATTAGGGTTAATATCATTGTTGAATGTAGAATGAAAAAGGGTAATTGGAACGTAAGAGTAAAATAATACATACAGTCGAGCAAAGCAACCTCCTTTGCAACCCTTTTTGAAGTTCTTTATTGACGGATGTCAAAATGTCTTTTTTATTTACATGTATATGTTGTGTAAAATTGAAGCAGTAGTGTGAGTAATGCATATTTTTATTAATTTAATGTACTTCTAATGCATTTTATATAAAATAAATAGCTTTATGTACTTTTCCTCCATATAAACTTTAACTACGCCAAATTTCACGTTCATCCGTTCGCCCAATTCCGTTAAAAAGGGTACAAAGTTTAGGCTTCACGTATTAATATATAGATATAATAATAGACTGAAGGTTCAAAAAATTTGCGAGTATAAACAAAAAAACACATTCCCATAAATATTCCCTTGTAAGATGGCATAATTTTTACAGTATGATATTGAACACATTTTTATCAACAAAAAAAAGGTAAAAGCAAACAAATCAATATCTTTCAGGGCAAACAAAGTATCTCAATGGGTATTACTGTCTATTGATGTGGTTGCTAACAAAGTTACTTCTGAATAACTTTGAGTTAGCCAATTACCGAGACGTTTGACCCGAAGTGGCAACTTCTTAGTTGGATCGCTCTTATACGAGTTAAGATCGAATTCGAACGAAATTTATGTCAATAAATGATCCTGATTAGGTATCTGTTTTCTCAATGAGGCATTTAATGCGCTTGCTACTCCAGTAATTAATTATTTGAGGGATGGGATTGGGTTATTGACTGCCTGGAATCATTGGGATTAGTTAAAATTGTTGGCTTTATCTGAGTAGTATTTAGTGTTTTTTTTATAACGAGACATTAGAGACAATCGGCACAATCTAAATACTAGAAATTGTGACAAACTGGTTATCCCACGTTTTAAACTTAGTAAAACCGGTAATAGTTTTTTGGGAAATAGTGTTAGATTTTACAACAAAGTCCCAAAGGATATTACCGATTTGCCGGATTGCAAATTTAAGCGCCATTTCAAGCGGGTTTTGGTGTCAAAAGGCTATTATAGAGTGGATCAATATGTGAGCGATGGTGATGTCTGGGATTGACTCATCTCTGTGCATCCATTGAAAACGTTTGTGACATTTATTATTATATAGAATATATTATTATTCTAAATATTATATATATTTGTTAAAAAGATAAACCAGATCGAGTTTCTTGCCGGTTCTTCTCGATGACTGGGTTGTTTTCCAAACCGGTGGTAGTTTTGACGTTCATGAGTGCCTTCTTAGGGCCTAAATTGATTAAAGTGTTTTTGATTTCAATTACTAGATGTAGGTGTAATAGTCGTGGTGGTCTAATGGTTTGAACAGTGAAATATCAATTCGATGTTCGCAGGTATGAGCCCCAGCATATACCAACAATTTTTTTCGAAATTCGTGTATATTTACTAATTTAAAATATATACTACTAGCGGACCCAGCAGGACGTTGGCCCACCCTGATATTAAAAAACCTTGACAAATTATACATACACTTTTCTCATGATGTGTAATTTTGGAATTTATCGCGAACAGACAGACAGACGTGATAGAGGACTTCGTTTTATACTATATAATGATAATGATGATTAAATAATAAATAGTAATCGTATCCCACCTAAATAGGGTCGGCACAACATGTTTTCCTTTTCCACGCTCGCCTATTAGATGTCATCTCAGTATTCACACCTTTTACGCACATATCATTTTTCACACAGTCCATCCATACCTTTTTCGGTCTTCCTCTGCTGGTATGTCCGTCCTCAATCATACTCAACACTTTTCTAGTTACATGATCTTCAACTCTCCTCGTGACATGTTTATACCATGCTAACCTACTCCTCATTACTCCTCAACTGGTGCTATTGTCAAATTTCCTCTGAAATACTCATTCTTAATTATATCCATTCTAGTCACACCACACATCCACTTTAACATTAATTATTTATTATCGTACTCATCCCGACATATTATAAAACAAAGTCCTCTGCCGCGTCTGTCTGTTCGCGATAAACTCAAAAACTACGTAACGGTTTCACCAGTAGATAAAGTGATTCATGAAGGGTTACGTATATTTTTAATTATGGTTTTATTTATTATCATGGCGGAGTAACGTCCACCGGACCCGCTATTTATAAAATAAAGTTAAAAAAGAAATTAAGTACATATTACTTGTACTAACTATTCTAGACTATTCACCACAATAACAAATATTGTGTGAAAATTTCAATCGAAAATATATTACGTGTTACAAAATTCAAACCTTCAAATGTATGTCCAACAGGATTTTTATATGGAAATGAAAATCTAAATAAGTAGGTAATGTACTGTGAATTGTAATATTTTAATATAATTATTTAGGGTAGAGTCACAAAAACAGGGCCACGTTTGTAATTTAATTTGCATATCCATTAAGTTTTTCTGCTATGCATAATTAGCAATATTAACATGCCAGTCATAAACGAGACGTTTTATCTTTTAGCCTGTTTAAATCTTTTTGATGCATCCTCTTTGTAAATTTTGGATTCATTTGGAGTGAGTTGCGTATGTTAATGGAGATTTTGAGAGAGATTTATGTGAATAAACATCGGTATTAAGTTAGCAGTCCAGAACAACATCCAAGCGCTATATCGTTCAAGAATGGCATCTCGTTTTTTTAGGTTAATAATGTTCTTGGAGGGAATTCAAATTGTCGTGTAGTAAGTAGCTTTTATATTTTATTCATAATCTTGTGTTATGTTAATGTCTATGTCCGGTACCGCTATGACACACCCGAAAGGCGAGACTACAACGCCACCCGGGGAACCACTATTGACCTGCGATACCACGCTATTAACTTTATCGGGGTGTTAATTGACCTGCGATACCACGCTATTGACTTTATCGGGGTGTTACTAATGACCTCGAACGCTATTGGTGGAAGTTATCGGCTGTTCATTATTCACCCCGTTGTGAGACTACATTGGTGGGAGTTCGGCATATAAAGGGCAAGATGTCGCTGATCTGGACGCACTCCTATGTGGAAATTATTGTAAGGCGAAGCTCTGGCCAAATGAATAGTGACAGTATCTACGAAGTGTTTATTGGCAATCCTGACTGCATCGACACTATACGTGATGAGTGTAAAAGTTATCTGGCTCTATATTTTTTATATTAGTGGTGTTTTCCATAATATAGTTTGGTTATTATGCGCAAGTGAAATAGATGGGAAATAATACAGCGGAGCATGGATTCTGACTTGCCACAAAAACTCCCTGCAAAGGTCTAACAAAACGGCCACCATCTTGTTAGTTCATTAAAATGATCGCTAGAAACTTGTAATATCACTACCTACTTGATAATGGCAGTAATAATCTATTAGAAGATTGATTGCCAGACATAAACAATAATACGTAGATATAGTAGGCCAATGCATATTTTAACTCCATGAGAGATGCATACCTAATGAGGAAAGCAGAATCTCCCAACTGCAATGTATGCAGAAAAATTGAGGATGTGCATCACTTGATGATGAAGTGTGCCAAGAACAGCATCGAAAGAGAGTTTTGTCGTTGTCGTTGATGTATATATAAAAAGTAGTTGCTAGAACATAGGTATTTGTCACAGCATCTTGGCTGAACCCTGTTCGGATGAAGCTAAGATGCTGTATGACCTGGTTATGATACCTCATCAGCGACTCTCATGATTATGATAGAGCTAGAAAGATTGGGGAACAATGGGGCTGATAAAAGTTCAGTGGAATAAAAGCCCCTATAAACAATGTAAAAAAAACTCTATGAGTGAGCAAGACAGATAAATAGAGACCTAGTACTAGATATTAGAATCAGTGGAGTTTTCCTTAGTAGTTTACTCTTTTCTGAGTAGTTCTGTTCTGATTGAAAAATAAATATCACTATTTTATTATTACAATTATTTCACTCACATGACACCTGAATGGAAGAGAAAAATCATTTCATACGCAGCATAAGCCTTCATTGTATGTTTGATTGAAGAAGGAGTTACTTTGCGGAAATCCATCATTAAATATTATAGTGCGCTACTTTGCACTTCCGCCTCGAATTGATTGACAATCACTACGTCTAAAGGTGTTTCGCTCCTTCATGCGAACGGGCGCATCGGAAAAAGTTGCTCCGTGAAGGAGCGAAACACGTTTAGACGTAGTGGTGCTCGGCGCATCGGATGAGTCAATATCGATCTAAAGTTGCTCCGTGAAGGAGCGAAACACGTTTAGACGTAGTGGTGCTCGGCGCATCGGATGAGTCAATATCGATCTAAAGTTGCTCCGTGAAGGAGCGAAACACGTTTAGACGTAGTGGTGCTCGGCGCATCGGATGAGTCAACATCGATCTAAAGATGCTCCGTGAAGGAGCGAAACACGTTTAGACGTAGTGGTGCTCGGCGCATCGGATGAGTCAATATCGATCTAAAGTTGCTCCGTGAAGGAGCGAAACACGTTTAGACGTAGTGGTGCTCGGCGCATCGGATGAGTCAACATCGATCTAAAGATGCTCCGTGATGGAGCGTAACACGTTTAGACGTAGTGGTGGTCAATCAATTCCAGGCGGAAGTGCAAAGTTGCGTCCACTATAATATTCATTGTATGTTAATAATGTTGCTTAAAGTACTAATTTACAGATTACTTTTTCAAATATTATCAAGGTCTAACTGAAGAAAAGAAATTATAATACGAGTAAATCCATCAGAAGATAAATCCATCGACTCCTTCTAGATGATAAATGAAACGTTTAATATCGATGAAACAGCAGACGATAAAAAACTTATAAGAAAACAACGCTAAAGACAAAAGTTCGTCAACAGTTCAACACCCAATGTCAGTTTCATCATAAAACGAGTTACAGGCATAGTAATAGCGTGGGTAACAAAACTGGGTAAGTTTAGTCGAGGTCAAGGTCATGATTATAATCTAGGTTGGGTAGAGGTCGCAGGGTTGCTACTTCCAAACCGGAAATTACAGAATCCAGTGTAGCAATATCTGATAATGTATTAAATCTATATAGAATTGTGTGATTGCAAAAGCTATTTATATTGGACGATATAGAGCTAGAAATTGGAATACGTTAAAGAGACTATCGTGTGTAACTGTGGCGTGTCTTGGTTAAAAAATTGTATAGAGGCAATCTTCTATACATACATTTACATTAAAAATAATGTAAATGAAACGTGTCTGTAATTTTTAGATTTTTGTGAAAAAAATTGTTGCCGGTGTCTAAAAATAAGTAGTAGCACACATTTCAATCATTTTTACAAAATGTCTGTCTGTCTGTTTATTTAATCACGGTTTACAGCTAAAGTGCTACGTCCATTATAAAATAAAATCTCAACAATTTCTTGTTAAAGCTTAATCTCGAGTAACAATTAGTTTTTGTTTTATTAAAATCGGTTCACTCTATAAGATGTTGTTGTAATTTAATTGACGGCTCGAATTAAGTGCGAGAGAAGAGTAGGTAAGTAAATGCAATAATTATCTTACAAAAACATGATTTTTTTTTATTGTAGCACGGCAAAGTGACTGCACTGTGCCTGATGGTAAGCACAGTACAATCCAAAAACAATGCCGACCACCGAGTAAAACACAACCATCGCCGGTCGCCACTGTCATGTCGGCCTGCGAAAAGCTGGATATGCACAGGCTGATCCCGAAACACGACCCCCAGAAGCGAGTCACTACGACGGGCTCTTTCGCCATATACATGGTGGTTGCGACCCAGTCAGGCTGTAAAACCCTACCATTCTTTCGCCATTGCCTCGTTCGTTATTCATCAGGGTACACCACGTGCAGGTGAGGTTGGCTTGGATGTCTCAAGTCTTATGGTGCTATTCGACACCCTTTACAATGTGTATTATATAATATGTAAGACAGTGAACGAAAGACTGTTTTTAATGAAGTTCCACGCGGACGGAATTCCGGGCACAGCTAGTAAACCTATATAAATATTTCTATACTGGAAGAACCTGTATAGTAGCTACGATAAACAAGAAAATAGTGGTGATTTCATATACTGAAATGGCGCTAGAGCGGCATTTTTAAAGATTACTGTTGTTCTGATGATACTTTGCCTTATCATTCAGCTTCTCAATGAAATTAAAGTTACGGATATAATTAGAATTCGTCGTGTACGGTTATTTCACTAAAAGCTTTTTAGCTCATAGCATTTGCACAGCTGCGCGAATTGAGTCAACCTGCTTACTATTTTAATTAAAACAAGAGACTTTTTATTTTAAAATTATAATAAATTAAGATCTAAAAAAATATAATGGATATTTAAAATGCACGATGACTTCAAGACGTGTCGCATAGTTTTTCTTATAATATTCTGTTGCAACTACATCCATATAATTTTCCTTTTTTTTTTCGAACTGAGTCGTTACCTCACGGTCACCTCACGGGCCTTCACAACTTCATCGGACTACAGCCCACAGTTGGCTTACAAGTCAGTTGGCTTAGAGATGCTCTTTGGTTTAAAAAAAATACTTTAAAAAAATGGCGCTGTATAATAATAAAATGTAAGTTACCATTAGATGCATTGCAGATATGTAATATTGGAATTAATTTATTAAAGACACTTAATTGAATAAAATTAATAATCATTTCCTCGTTTGAATAAATAAACATAAATTTCAAATGTTGTAAGAGTAATAATATAGATGGCGTTAAAATTAATATTTACTCACATGTATACATCAAACATTTATAACAATTTAGTACAACGAGTGACTACGTTATACAAAAACTACTGAAGTGATTTTATACATCGGAATAATAGATAAGTGGGTTATCTAAGTGCTATCTTAGCGTACAATGCATAAACCCTTGCACGAAATGTTAGTTTTAAATGAAGATAATGGATTGTATCTTTCTTAATAATATTAGAAGCGATTATGACTTCATAGCATGTTCAGACAACGCTGATGAACGTAGGTTCACATCTTTGCAACTGAAGTGGAGTTGCCGGTGAAGGAAGACATCGTGATCAAGCCATTGCATTGTGGTAAGGTTTTTCTAAGTCCGCTTGGCTAGCTACCATAATCGGTCGCCAAGCATCTGTTAATGTATTCCAGAAACTTCACTTGAGATCCAGCCAGAAGTGCAGAAGTTTTGAATCCAGAAAAAATATATAGATACGAAAATGACATTGTTTGTTTGTCACACTTTCACGCCTTACCTGCTAATCCCATAAAGTTATAAAGACTAAAGTAGAAAAGGGATACGAAATATATATAAGAGTTGTTGAGTTATGTATGCTTGGTACACATATATATTTCAACAACTCATATATGTAGTTAGGTTAGCGTAGGTTAGCTTACATAAGTCACGAATTGCATGTATCAGGCAACAGCCAAAGCCGAGGTGTGCCGCGCACCCTTGAGCTAGTTGTCAAAATAAAATCGGCTGAGTGCCTTAAGCGCTCGCCTTAGTAGTCCGGTGAAGCTGTTAAGACCTTGCTTGGTAAATAGCGTAGTCAGTTCTAAAAAAAAAAAGGATACAAAGGAATAAATTAGTGCAACATTAATGCAAGTGACGCCGCGTGAACATCTAATCGTCTATAAATACACAAACATAAACATATCCACATGTGTATGCTAGTTTATATATATAGATTAGCTTCTGCCCGCGATTTTTTCCGAGTGGAATAGTTAATTTGGGCTAACGATAACCCGCAGCGGAAGCGTTGAAAAGAAAAAAAAAAGATTTTGAAACATTCTTAATTGGTGCTCCGCTCCTTTTGGTCTTAGCGTAATGATATCTAGCCTATAGTCTTCCCCGATTAATGAGCTATCTAACACTGAAAGAATGTCTCCGGAGCAATGTAGGATCAATACCTAATCGAATTAGTCAAAAGATTCGATACAGACGGAGATAGACCTATGAAGAACAGAACAGCCTGGTTAAAATATTGACAACCCTGTCCCTTTGAGAGTCAATCTCGTACATAATAAGCGAGTGTTTGGAATTAGCTTTTTGTTATGCATACGCCGGGGAATTTTCTCTATGTATCAAAGGGTATAAGGGCCTATCCGTCTTTGTCAACATGTGTTAGGTATGCCCGCAAAAGCACTTACGTTAGTGGAAAATTTGCGGTATGATAGAATGCCTGTATTTTATCATTAAACTGTGAAATATTTAGTAAATGTGTATTAGGAAACAGATTTAAGATTATTTCATGTAGGACAGGGTGAACGAGCAACTAGTAGGATCAAAAGATATTGAAATCTTTTAAAATTATTATAATATCTTTTGTCAGTTTTTCTCTATTAAAAATATCGGATTATTTCAAGTCTAAAGAATGTCGTTTCGTAAAAAAATTAAAGTAAAAAAAAAGATATACTTTTTTAGATTAATTGATTGCGTCTTAATTAAGTTATATTAAATTTAAAAGGCTTTAAAATGAATCTTCTATATATCTATAGTCGAGTAAGATATCATAAGGATGTAAAATAAATTATTTATCAACTAACAATGTAGTAATATAATAATAATGTATAATGTAAACAAATAAAAAGAATACATATCGAATGATAACCTGAAATCTATAAACACACTTAAAAAACGACTTTGATCACGAATACAATAAATTATAATTGACCACCATATATAATTTAAAGTTATACACAAATACACATTTATATTTATGTATGATTTTTTTTTATCACCGCCGATATAAAATACGCTTTGTATAGCCATATATATATGAATGTCTACCTTAAATACAGTTATCAGTTCTCACCAAAACTTGACATACGATTACCAACCAACTTTATGGTGTCGCTTTTTGGTGTCGGTGTGAGCGGGCATCATAAAAATTCACTCTCAATTTTCCCAAACCCGTCTAAAGAAGTATAACATAAATGAACTAATAACCTATAAATTACCGACAAAAACTTAGTCCTACTTTTTTACGTCCCTATTATAACCGCACTTAAGATTTCCCCCATTCTGATAGCTTTAAACGGTACCTTTAATAGCTATCCGTTATCATATAATTATTTATTGTAATTCATTCATACTTGCTATTTACGAATTATAACAGTTATAACTAATTGTAGCACTATATCTTTTATAAAGTTTTTTTCGACGTTCCTAAGAAAAGGGTCATGTCATGAGGTCGTGGCTTTTAGCTTCTCGCTTTGCTTTTGGGTCGGACCGGTTCATAAATTGTCTTCTCATATACTTAGTTCTTACCTGAGCATATATTTATCTTATACTAACTGATTCAGCAGATCCGCTTGTCTTTGCCAAAAGAATTATTGTAAAAGCGTTTTTTTAAATACGTCTTTATTATATCTATATTAATAATATAAAGGTGGAGGGTTTGTTTGTTTGGTTGAACGCGCTAATCTCAGGAACTACTGGTCCGATTTGAAAAATTATTTCAGTGTTAAATAGGATATTTATCGAGAAAGGCTTATAGACTATAATATATCACGTTGTATATATAATATATCAGTAGGTTTTTTTAATGTGAAATATATATAGGCGCGGTTAAACCTGATTTTGGCTTGACGCGACGCGCGTGGCGATGCAAAATACGGACTTTGCACTATTAACGAAATACTCAAAAACATTTGCGACTCTATCTTTTTTTTATGTCATAAGTGGCAAACGAACAGGTGGGTCACCTGCTGTTAAGTGATCACCACCGTCCATGGACACTAACAACACCAGAGGAATCGCAAGTGCGTTGCCACCCTTCGGGGGGAAAGGATTAGGGGAGGGAGAGGGAGAGGGGAGAGGATAGGGGAGGGGAGGTGGGCCTCCGGATCTCTCAATGAACGAACGAAACGCAACAATGGCAAGCACTGTTACTTCAGGTCGGTTTTCTATGAGAGGGTGGTACTACCCCGAGCGAGCCGACCCATTCATGCTGAAACCAGTAATAGTTTCAGCGTGACTCTACCACTACCACTTTGTTCTACCACTATATTTATCATTATTATTATATAGTTACGAAGTCGGGTGGAGTTACTTACGAAGTCTGATGGGATGGGATGGGATGGGATAGAATTCTCACATATAAATTAATATATAGAACCAAATAACGTAAAACTATAAATAAAAAATTAAAATTAATACAGAACAAATTCAGATACCGCCAAAAATGCTATAGAAACAATCAGTTCCGCCATGAAAAAAAGGCAAAGACATATGTGTTGTTCAGCCAAAGGTTATACACAATTTTAAACACAATATCCTTTCTTTCTATTAAGCATTGTATTTAAAAAAATGTTTGCAGACATGAGATTGTTAATTTTTCCTTTCTCTTAGACTACACGGTAGTGAATTATTAAATCCGGCTGTGCTTATCGATCAATACCTTGGTAATACGTGTAACAAAAATAATGCTTTAAGACCATTTACATAAGATATATTTTCCTTTGTGAAGTTGTTTAACATAATATTCCATTATTTTATTCCAATAGCATCAACATAGTTTTAAGTTCTTTTTAATGAAAAGATAACAAACCAACTTAATTAAATACCAACAATAAACATAACAATTACATTTAAAATGCATAGGAATGGTAGCTTTATCGTAACTAATATTATGAATGTGAGTTTGTTTATTTGTTTATCACATTAACGCAAGTGAAATTGCGAGCAAAACCTTGTATTATACAAGTAAATAATTATTATAACCGTGTTAGTATTGCATTATCATCTAGCGTTGCAAATGCGGTAGTTTTGTTCGAGCGTGTGGTGATTGATTGTCAACTATGTAGTGAAGTGATTAGGCGCGGTATGCGAGAGACAAGACATTGCTATTGCGACATTGCCTCTCTTTAAGTATTAATATAAGTAAGATTATAGATGTCGTATTGATTATTTTATAAATCCAAAAGTTACTTTCTTAGCAGTAAGAAACACGTGCTCTTGAATATTTCGTTAAAAATATTTATAGTTTTAAATAAGTTTATCTCTTACGCGTATACACATTCATTTGTTTAACGACTAACGTGGGTTAGTTTTGGCTAACGCTAACTTTAACTCGCGACAACGTTTAATTACACGGTGAAAACATTTTTAAATAATACGCACTTTAACCCTAATTTTAAAACATTCTTCACTGGTTCTCCGCTCCCAACAGTCTTAGCGTGATGATATATAGCAATATAGCTTTCCTCGATAAATGAGCTATTTCAAACTGAAGGAATTTTTCAAATCGGACCAGTAGGTCCTGAGATTAGCGTGTTCGAAGCAAACGAACTCTTCAGCTTTACAATTATTATAATAATAATATTAGCACAGATTTAAAGAGAATTATTATGTAACAATATGATTATTAAAAATAACCAATGTTATTTATTTTAGGAATTTTACACCCCGTTGATACATTACATATCACGAGGCTGACGAAAAATAGCTTTTCCGGTGAAGGAAAACACCGTGTTCGGAAAACATCAACGAGAACGTTACAATCGACAGACCTAGTCAATGTTGAACATTGTAACTATAACTTGCTTTAAAATTGGTCAGCGCCATCTATTGAGTACTAAGTAAACTATATTAACCATTGCGGCCATTAACAGGAACCGTAAAACTTGTCATTGTGAGAATACACCAAATTGTTGCCAGACCTTTTTGGATTGTTTTTATACGTATAATGGTTTATTTTTATTATTAACTGTATTATGGATATAAATACTTTTTTTGTATTTATTAATTTTATTGTTTTTAAATATTATACTTCTAATTAAGTAAGTTATTTATATTTTGTGAGTATGTTTAGATATACTATTTAAAGTATTTTATAAATAATTTCTTATGTAGGTATTATAATTTTTTATATATATATTTTTAATCGATTAAACTCTATTGTTTGTTTATTATATTTCTTATCATTTTTTATGTTATTTTGAAACGTGTGTTTACAAATTTTAATATTTTTTTAGATAAAATAGTTTACTAAAATAACACGAAAAAAAAACACAAGGCGCTTTATACTTATATTTTCACACTTTTTTTCTTGCAAATTTACATACATTTAAAATTTCGGCGTACGTATTATGTTCTAAATTCTCTTTCTCCTGAACTGCTTGACCGATTTTGATGATTTTTTTCGTACTTATAAAATCACCTGGGTGGCTTTTAGTTTTACCTGGCCCCACTAGGTGGTGCTGTTGTCGATATCTATTTTCTTTTATTTATTACTTTTTATTTTCCACTTTAAAAATTTATATGATTCATAATTAATATTGTTACTATTTTTTATTTATCAAGGCAACATTTGACTTCCTAGTACTGTTGTACAAATATTATAGTTGGTTTTTTTGGCGGGATTTTAGTCTGTAATGTAGTGGATTTTATATTTTATTCATAATCTTGTGTTACTTGACTCTATATTGTGTAAAATTGGTGGTGTTTTATGTAATATAGTTTGTTTATTGTGCATATGTGAAGTGAATGGAAAATAATACCACGGGGCATGAATTCTGAGATGCCACAAAAATTTCCTGGATAGTTGTAAAAAGGGAGCCACCATCTTGTTGGAGCATTGACATTGAAATGATCGCACGACACTAACTTGTAATACTATGAACTACTCCACAATGGCAGTAATAATCTAAAAGATTAGTTGCCAAAAATAAAGTTAAAAAAATAATATTATTGTTAAATTTATTATATCCATGTTTTTAATTATGAGGTTAACGTATACCTTAATTCAAACAGTTAAATAATTGATCTATCTTTACTAATATTATAAAGAGGTGAAGTTTGTGAGTTTGTAATGTTGTAGGGGTAATTTCAGGAAATACTGGTCCGATTTGAAAATTATTTGGGTGTTATGTAGCTCATTTGTCGGGGAAGATTATAAGCTATATATCATCACGTTGAGACCAATATTAGCGGAGCACCAATGAAGAATGTTTCAAAATCGGAGTTTTTTTCTCTTGAGAGCTTCCGCTGCATATTATCGTTAGCCCAAAGTAACTAGGTACTCCACACGAACGAAGTCGCAGGCAGAGGCTAGTATATATATATATATAAATAAAAATCATTTGTCGAATGTATGTAATCGCGGTTTAAAGCGGACGAACATATTTAGCCGTCCTTTGTATCTTTTTTGAAATTGTCAGCACAACGTTTGTATGAAATAAAATGATTGAAAATTCTGATGCAAAATTTTTAGTAAAAAGAATTCCACATTAAAAAGTATAATGATTGAGATATGCATTATGATTTTCTTAAAGAAGTTTTATCATGAACGCATTATGTATTTTAGCAGTGATGCGTGTACATAAATCAGACGGACAGACATTTCTAAAATTGATTAGAGTGTATTATTCTATGTATGTATTTCTAATATAGTAAACTACTATATGCAGTACAAATTACAAATACCTATCTTTTAAAATTTTTGCCTGTCTGTTTATTGCAGGTAATCTCCGGAATGGTTGAACCGATTTTGACAAGCCTTTCACTGGCTTATAGGTGATGTTGTGAGGAGTAACTTAGGCTTTTATTTTAGAAAGAAAATTAGAATTCCACGCAAACATACTAAAATAATCAAACAGTGTTCAAAACCACGCGCGCCCCATGCGCAAGTTTACACCAAACAAAATCTGTTTTGCTAAATCCACGGTCGAAGTCGCGTGTAACAGCTAGTTAATAGAATAATAATATGCGTGGTACATAAGATTTCAATTTCACCTGCGGAAACAATAGATGTAAGTCTCAGCGGCAGGGATTTTAATATTACGAAACTGGATACAATATCCTTAGAGAGATTTATTGGTTTCTGTTAACCCAAATTGGGTCACGACAAATTTGTCTCCGCGTTTTTACAACGTTCAATGTTTTTACCGGGATTTGTTGAGGCATTAACCTAATTGGGTTTATTATGAATATTGTTAACCTCAGTGGGTTTGAATCGCCGGACTTGACGAATATTTAAATTTATATATTTTTTTATAACTCACTAGGTTTTGCTCGCGGATTCACCGGCGTTATGTAGGTTTGATCTATATTCGGGAATTTGTATATTTGATCCTGGATAGAAAAGTTTCTTATGTTCTTATCCAGGTTGTCAAATTATTGAAGTGATAACTTCTTTAGACAGGTTGAGCGGTAATTTTGGCAGGAGATAGTTATGATTTCGCGTCATGACACGCTATTGAAGCGTGACCGAGCGTATTGCGCTTGCGCGGCTTGCGTTTAGTATAGCGACCCGTTTACGTCTAATATTGAAGTTCTGTATTGAGATTTTTGTAAGTGGTAGAGTCACGCTGAAGCTGTTACTGGTTTCAGTATGAATGGGTCGGTTCGCCCGGGGTAGTAACATCCTACCCACAGAAAACCGACGTGAAGTGACAGTGCTTGTGCGATGTTGCGTTTCGTTCGGTCAGTGAGATAGGCCCACCTCCCCCAAACACAGGCTGGCAATGCACTTGCGACACTCCTGGTGTTGCTAGTGTTTATGGACGGCGGTGATCACTTAACATCAGCTGACCCACCTGTTCGTTTGCCTCCTATGATATAAAAAAGGATTATGCAACCCATCATATGTTTGATTAATTAATAAACTGTACAAAAATGTATATAATTATTTTTCGGAGTGCCAATAGATGTGAAAGCCAGTCTAATGTTACTACTAATGTTAATTTCAATATAAAAACTACGAAATTTAAGTCGTTCGGTTATTTCCGACCATATAGGTACCCCACAGAGAACCTTTACCAAGAATGTCAGGTTTAAAATGTTAGATAGCTTTTCATCCTACAAATTATCCTCCGTCAACATGTAGGAACGCCAAGCTTACAATTCTCTGATAAGAGAAGAAGGGTCGAGGACATAATAAAAGTACCTAATCATAACACTTGGTTTGTTTGTCGTTTTGAAGGCTTCCCGGGAGGATGGCTCTGTAATAAAGGAAATAATATACTACAGATTAATCAATACAACGGACATAGTATTAAAAACTCACTTTCAATTTGTTACATTCACAAAATTACATAAATACAGATAAATTATTATTACCACAATTTAAATTATAATTATAAATTCGGTAGTTCAGATGACACACTTTTATTTAAATAACAATTCACTCATTACTATCATGAAACACTCTTGTCTCACTCGGAATACCGTGTTACACAATAATCACACATATATAGTTCATTCAATTTTTTCATAGGTGGCAAACGAACAGGTGGTTCACCTGATGTTAAGTGATCACCACCGTTCATGGACACTAACAACACGAGAGGAGCCGCAAGTGCGATGCCACCCTTTGGGGGAAGGGTTAGGGGAGGGAGAGGAGAGAGGAGTGGGGAGGGGAGGTGGGCCTCCGGCGCTCTCACTGACCGAACGAAACGCAACAATGCAAGCACTGTTATTTCACGTCGGTTTTCTGCGAGAGGGTGGTACTACCCCGGGCGAGCCAACCCATTAATGCTGAAACCAGTAATAGTTTCAGCGTGGCTCTACCACCATTGAAAATTATTACATATGTTGAAGTCACTGTTTGTTTTAGTTCTCATGATATGAAATTGTGATATCTGCGATACGGTTTGTAACCAGTGCAGATGTTAATTATGTACACATTGACCTGGAACATTAAACGATATTATTATTTAAAAATTCAAAAGCGAACACATTTATTTAATTGTTTTGAGTTTCCACTTTTGTCGGTATTCCTTATAACTGTCCCGACGTTTTTTATAAACTAGCTGATACTTGTGACTTTGTTGCATTGTCTAGTATCTTAATAAAGTATTATACTAGCTTCTGCTTCTGTCTTCGCTCGCCTTGGTGTAGATATTATCTATCCCGTAATAAACTGAAGTAACAGTGCTTGCATTGTTGCCTTTCGTTCGGTTAGTGAGAGCGCCGGATGCCCATCTCCCCTCTCCACCTCCCTTCTCGCTCCTCCTCTTTCCCCCTTCCTCCCCCAAACACAGGCTGGCAACGTACTTGCGACTCCCCTGGTGTTACAAGTGTCTATGGACGGTGGTGATCACTTAACACCAGGTGACCCTCTTGTCCGTTTGCATCTTATGATATAAAAAAAAACAGTATATTTTTTAACGTTCATGCAAAACTTCGTGGTGATTGGTTGAGTAGTAAAAATGTGAAAGCGTAAAATAATAAACAAACTCATTTTCGCCTCTATAATAATACTTAGGAATAATACTAAGCTTCGAACATCGATTCTAGTTGCAAATTAATCGATTACGATTGAAATTAAAAGTCGATATCCTCTCTTCTTATTTTAAACTAGTTTCAGCTCGCGACTTCGCCCGCGTGGAGTAGTTACTTTAGACTGGCGCTAAATTTAACTCGCGATTTCGTTTACCTAGAAGGTTTTTTTTTAATAATACGTACTTTATCGCTGATATTGAAACATTCATCTATGGTACTACATTTCTATTGGCGCGATATATATCAACTCAATACATACATACATACTCGATAAACTATATAGCCTATAGCCTTCCCCGACAAATGAGCTATCTAATACTGAAAGAATTTTTCAAATCGGCCCAGTAGTTCTTGAGATTAGCGCGTTCAAGCAAAGAACAAACTCCAGCTTTATAATATTAGTATAGATTTATTTATTCAGTTGTCTTTCTAGTAACGCGATGCATATAAAACTATGTTTTATATGTATATAATATGTTAATACATATTAATGATAGTGTGCCACTCGATGAGGCTAATGACGTAAAATGAATTACATATAATATATCAAATGGCTATCGCAAATGGATACAATATAAAGATTATTTACAATTTAATAAAGAAAAATTATATAAAGATCTGTCAAAATCTTCTATATACCGGTCCCAGCGAACTTGTAAAGAAATATTCAAGAAGTATAAGTTGCAGTTCGACGTAGCAGTGTTCAATCAATTCTAAGCGGAAGTGCAAAGTAGCGTTCACTATAATACATATAAACCTACCTACTTACATGTTGCATTTGATATTATAATATTATAAAGCTAATTCAGGTATGAAACTTAAACGAATCCAAAGTTACATTCGTCTGTAAAGTTTCGCTTAATCGCTCCAAAATAGTACGCACGTGTACTAAGCGGCTATGGATTTATTGGTTTAGTTTAGGACAGGTGAGCGGAGTTTCTCAATAACCGCTTTTATGAATCAATTCAGGTGTTTTATTGGCAGATTGAACTGTAATTGTTCGAGTTATACGACGATATGAAGTTTTCTTAGAAGTCCTATGCTTTAAATTTTTATATTTGTGTAATGTATTAATTTTATTTTTTTATATCATAGGAGGCAAACGAATAGATGGGTCACCTGATGTTAAGTAATCACCACCGTCCATAGACATCAGCAACACCAGAAGAGTCGAAAGTGCGCTGTCAGCCTGTGTTGGTGGGGAAGGGGGGGAGCGGTAAGGGGGAGGGAAGGAAGGGAGAAGGGGGAGGTGAACCGCCGGCGCTCTCACTGATCGAACGAAACGCAACAATGCAAGCACTGTTACTTCACGTTGGTTTTCTGTGAGAGGGTGGTACTACCCCGGACGAGCTGTCCCATCCAGCTGAAACCAATTATAGCTTCAACGTGGCTCTACCACTTACCCCTTTTCTGTTAATAAATATATAAATAATTAATAAATAGATTAACTAGTGTGTGTTACTTTACTTTTAGTGAAAATTACATTTTTATATAACTATAGTAGCGGCACGCTGTGACGGCCGTTTTGACATTTGTACGCTCATGAGGTTTCGTATAAATAAATTAGGAATTTAGGACAGAAAACTAATTTAGTAAGCTCATGTGTACATTATTAATATGTATAACTATATGCTATATATCTACCTAATTACTACTATATCCCGCGAACAAATCTTTCCTCTTTTTTACTAACAAAAATACAACGCCGTTTGACATAATAATAATTAATAATAATAATGATATTATAATAATATAATACATCATCCAGTGTAGTGTCAATTACCGGTCGATACGTTATTGTGACTTTACCGGTGCACAAATCGACAATGGACAAGGTGTGCTTTCTCCAGTGCTGATCCATTGGTTTCTTTGTCTGCATTAAGAAAAAATAGTAGATATATAATGTTTATAAAACATATTAGTATTATATATTGTCATGCTATTCACAATTATCATGTTAACCTGTGATATAATATTTTTATTAATAATTAAAGCAGTTAAGAATTAGCAATAGATAACTAAATTAACAAGTGTAATAAATAAGATTTCCGCCTGTCAAGATTATATTTAACAGTAATAACTGTATTTTAGACACAATAATACCATACTAATATTGTCGATAGTAAAATATACATGGAGTGGAGTGGAGCTGGTAATAATAAAATCTTTATATATAAATTTCTTCTGTGCGCGTGTATGTCACTGAACTCCTCCTAAACGGTTGGACCGATTCTGACCAAATTTTGTATGCGTGTTCCAGTAGATCCGAGAATGGTTTAGATTCACAATTGGACCCGGTAGGTAGCGCTGCGGTTGAATTTTAGATATTTTTTTTTATTATCAAGGCAAGACAACGTCCACCGGGCCTGCTAGTTACATATAAATATACAATCAAGTTGTTATGCCTTGAACTATATACAATTATAAAATCTACATCTCTATTAGGTAAGCATAGGTTCGCAGGTGCAGCTTCTGGAATACACCAACAGGTGTTTGGCGACTGATTTTTAACCTGAGGGTGGTAGCTAGCTAGGCTGACTTAGAAAAAACTTTACCACCATACTATTGTTTAAATCACGATGTTATCCTTCACCAAAAGTTCCAGCGCATTCTCAAAGGTATGGACCTAAATGGATCGGCGCGGTGTCGGAACACGCTAACCACTGAGCTATCCTCGCTTCATCTTGAATTTTTTTCTAGAAAGAAAAACCAGATACATCCAAAATAGGGCCGATATATCTCTGCCTCGTCCACGGTCTTCTATCATCTGTCATTTCACTATTTATACCTTTTATATTTAAACCATTCTACACACAATCAATCCACATCTTTTTGGGAATTCTTCTACTCTTACATTCGTACACTTTCGTACATACTATTATCACTCTCCTGGTTATATGACTTTCACTCCCCCTTTCCAACATGTTCCTCGTTAACCTTATTATTTCTCAAACAGTGCTTGCATTGTTGCGTTTCGTTCGGTCCATGAGAACGCCAGAGGCCCACCCCCCTTCTCCTCTCCTCTCCCCCCTCACTCCATTTCTCCCAAACACGGACTGGTAACGCACTTTCGACTATCCCGGTGTTGTTAGTGTCCATGGACGGTGGTGATCACTTAACATCAGGTGACCCACAAGTTCGTTTGCCAATTATGACATAAAAAAAAATCTATTGGTGAAACCCGCGTCAAAATCCGGTCATTCGCTCAGTAATTATTGAGTTTATCACGAACAGACAGACAGAGGTGGCAAAAGCCTTTGTTTTATATAATATGTAATGATGTAATTATTATATTATTTTTTAGATAAGGTCTAAGAAGTAAATCTAAACAAATTTGATCGAAATCTAATTAGTAAGTAGATCTTGTGTCCTTAGCGTGCAATAGCAGACTTCTATCATTCTAATTAAAAAATTATGTACACACTACACGCGTTAGAAGTTATATACTTCTTTGGCGTAACAAGATAAAAATCTTTTCAAAAATGTTATCTTTCGCCTTATTATACGTTTGTAGTAAATACGACACATGTACCATATCAATGAAACATGTACCATAATTCGAAATCCGTAGTGAGGACTGCTGTTGGAGATACTCGCCCATTCCCGATCACAGTTGGTGTCCACCAGGGCTCAGCTCTGAGCCCTTTTCTGTTCAGCGTAGTGCTTGACGTAATTTCGGCAAAGGTCCACGAACCATCTCCGTGGCTAATGATGTACCGAAGATGTTGCGAAGACCGAATACATGGCATGTAGTTACACGGACCCAGAACCCTTAAAAATTGGTAACGAAAGCATCGCTAAGACCAGCAGCTTCAAGTACCTAGGGTCTGTGATACACGAGTCCGGATCAATCGATCACGACGTCCAATCCCGAATAGGCGCCGCCTGGGCGAAATGGCGAGAGGTCACCGGTGTTCTGTGCGATCAAAGAATACCGGTGAAATTAAAAGGCTTAGTGTACAAGTGCATCATCCGACCGGTCTTGTTGTATGGCAGCGAAACGTGGCCGGTCCTCGGTAGGCATGTCCAGCAGCTACACGTCACTGAGATGAAAATGCTACGATGGATGTGTGGCGTTACGCGGTTAGATCGCATTCGAAACGAACACATCCGTCGTAGTCTTGGAGTCCGTGACATCGCAGACAAGCTGCAGGAGACTCGTCTCCGCTGGTACGGCCACATAAGTCGCAGGCCCCCTGACTATGTCGGAAATAGATGTCTCAACATCACTGTACAAGGCCCAAGGCCCCGCGGCAGGCCCAAAAAACGCTGGCTGGACGTGGTGAAGGCGGACATAAAGGCGAATAACCTCACACAAAAGGATGCCGAAGACCGGGCAAAGTGGAGAAAGCTAAGTAGGAAAGCGGACCCTGGCACCAGGCCGGGATAACGCTAGGAAGAAGAAGAAGAAGAATGATATTATAATACTAGCGGGCACGGCAGACGTTGTCCCGCCCTGATTATAAAAGGATCCTTGACAAATTATATACCAAAACCTTCCTCCCGAATCACTCTATCCAGTGATGAAAACCGAATGAAAATCCGTTCAGCAGTTTTTAAGTTTATCGCGAACACACAAACAGACAGACGCGGTAGGGGACTTTGTTTTATACTATGTGATGATAATTACTTATAATATACCTATATAATTACATAGTATAAAACAAAGTCCCCTGCCGCGTCTGTCTGTCTGTTTGCGATAAACTCAAAAACTACTGAACGGATCTTCATACTGTTTTAACCAGTGGATAGAGTGATTCATGAGGAACGTTTAAGTATATAATTTGTCAGAGATATTTTTATAATCAGGACGAGACAACGTCCGAGGGGCCCTAGTTATACTATATTACTCATAACATTATAACCTACTCGACAGTGGCAGTAATAATCTAGAAGATTTGGTTGCCAAAAATAAACCTAAAGAAACTAAGTAGGCATTTAAACCTAATTGTTTACTAAAGGTTTAAATGAAAATTCTCAATAAAACCAGCGTAATAAAAATAGACATATTCAGACTTCGATGCTAAAATTAATTGACTAATCGTGAACTCAATTTACATCGTTTTATAGAACTCACCAACGTGACACTTTTAGCAAAACGTAACCATTTATAACGTCTGTCATCGAATTAAGTGGGACATCTTAAACGAGATTATTGTTAACATTCACCGTTCAAGCTTTTACCCGATAATAAAACGTGGAATTGACGAAACACGGACAGAATCTATAATTTTGTTTATCCCTCGATTGACAGGCAAATGCCGATAAATGTCTCCCTATCTCATCAATATTGAAAGCAACGTTATAAAATTAAACCATGTCTTTTTTATCGTATTATTCAATCATTGTTATGATCTCATTGGTCGAATGGCTTTGGTATAAACCACGCAATTTTAAGAAATCAAATTAAAAAAAAGAGCTGTGGAATATCAATCAGATGTTAGCATTCGAAACTCGAGATATCAGCAAATTGATAACAGTATCGGCTGACGGTGAAGAAAAACATCGTGAGGAAACCTGAATATGAGAAATATTTTTGTAGTACCACCTTATGAGGGAAAATATGAAAGAACTGTTGATTTCTCGAAGTTTCAAATCGCTGATACGTCGTGAGCTGGCACGTTGATTACGCCCATACCTTCCTTGGGGAAGAGGCCTGGAAGCTTCGATCAAAAATAACTAGATAAAGGGTCGGCGCGAAAAAGACGCCTCGGTAAATAAGAGCTCACTTGAAATGTGTGCCCTTATTTTGTTTAGTTTGTTTGAGACACAGCCAATGTAAGCCCGTTTCACATGCCGCAGTGTATTCAAAAGATGCAAAAATAATATACGAAAAAGCAATTTAACGGCCTGAGTATCTTACTTTCGCTAAATACATGTTGTATAAGTTATATTTTAAGCTTTAAACTAACAAATCATATCAAATTTTGAACAAGATTACCGATTTTAAATCTGTGATACAAATGTTTGGCCTCGCCCCTCACAAACACGCACAATAACGGGAAAACGTACTTTATTCATTACGTGTTAAGGTTGAATTCACACTAATTATTGTTTGTGAGGGGAGCAATTTATTGCTTTGCTCGTTTTATCGTAAGTATTAGATACTATTTTGAACACTTTATTACAAGGTGTTATGGTTGTAATTAGGTTGAACTTAAAACAGTTTTAAAACTTTTTTTCTCCCTTTCTTAGTAAACAAATAGCTACACATAAGTATATATTTACGCGGATAGTTTTTAGCATCGATTTTGTACGAGACCCTTCTAGTTATTGTTGATCGATGCCTGGAAGTGCTGTTGATATTTTTTTAGAAGTTTGTCTGAATTGACTAATCTCATTTCATTAACTACATTATCGGTTGTTGATGAAGGAAAATATTGTTCAGAAATCTGTACGCTTGATATATTTCTCCTATAAACTGGGAAAATCTATACGTATTCCAGTACTTGAAACTGCCAATAAGTCATTGACTGGTGTTGTGTTTAATCTCGTACCTACAATAAAAGGGTCTTTTACTGATCGATATTATTATATTCCAGAATTTCTGTACCATTTCGTCATTTCAATATTGAACTTCGTACTCCGACTATAGAAGTTTAGCTCCTATTAGAATAACCTGAATAACCAATCATCTAAAATGAAAAAAAAAATCGTACAATAAATTAATGTTTCTTCTAATTAACGAAAATAAATACGAAAGTGCAGCATTTCAATAGACAATGTGCATTTAAGTATTTATGGCACTTACACAAGATATATCAATTGACAGTAGTAGCAAAATGCACTTATAATAATGATAAAATTTAATAATGGTGTTAATAGCTTAAGTGTTAGACGGGTTAAATAATAATAAAAAAAAAAAGTTAATAGACAACCCAAAATCGATTTAAGTAAAAATGTAGCTCCCTTGAAGCATCAAAAACATTGTCATAGCAGCGATGTCACGGTTCATAGATTGTAATAATCTTAAAGTATCGGAAATAAAATTAAAACTTGAATAGAAGTCATTTTAATGAAGTTTGATATATGTACATACATGTATAGTATAAGCAATCACATGTAACATGTACATATATAGTACAAGTCAAAATAACGCACCTGACGTTTGCTCACTTTGTGTTCATGCTAGAATAACAAGTATTGCAGAGATGTATTTTAGTAAAAATTTGTTAATATCATTGTGGCCTTTAGTTTTTTGGACTTTATCTATAAACAGAAGGCAAATCTTTGATATATGAATAATCACCGACTGCAGGAATTACAGCACCCACCAATTGGAGTTACATTAACACGTAAAAATTCTAAGACAACCAGAGATAAATCAACGAAACTAAATATATATCCAAAAAATATTATACAATACAAATAATTTGGTAAATTAAAATGTGATTTTAAAATTAATAAATAATTATAAAAAGAAATTACTGTTGTAGACATACTTTTATGAAATGATGCGTTGCTTATTTGATAGCGTGTTCGGACACCGCGTCGATGGTCGTAGGTTCGAATCCTAGTAAGTGAGTCGGTGCTTCCGATGAAGGAAAACGTCGTAATGCAACCACAACATAGTGGTAGGGTTTTTTCTTGTTTTTAAATGTCATAGCTGGCAAACGAACAGGTGGGTCGCCTGATGTTAAGACCGTCCATAGACAATAACAACACCAGGGGAGTCGAAAGTGCGTTGCCAGCCTTTGTTTGGGGGTTAGGGATGGAGGGGGGAGAAGAGAGGGAGGGTGGAGGAGAGGGAGGATGGGCCTCCGGCGCTCTGACTAACCTTACGAAATGCAACAATGCAAGTACGGTTACTTCACGTCGGTTTTCTATGAGAGGGTGGTACTCCCCCGGACGAGCCGACCCATTCATGCTGTAACCAATAATAGCTTCAGCGTGGCTCAACCACCTACAAGTTTTCTAAGTCCGCTTGGTTATCTACGAATCTCCAGTTAAAACTCTGTCACCATGCGCCTGAACGTCTGTTCCGGCAGCTTCGCTTGAGAGTAAATCCCACTAGGTTTAACGTGCATACGATATTCCGACGTCGTTATTTCTCATCCGTTGAGATTGTGGTCAAAAGCCAAAATCTATAAAGCATAAAAACATATTATTTACATAGTATATAGAATTACATAAGCGAAATCCAATAAAGTCGCAAAAGCAAATGAATAAAAACAAATAGGACCTCAGAGTAATACCTTTAGATACGCTAAACTCTATCGTATTACGTGAACGGACAGCTACAATTTGGTTAGTTTTTCCCCTAAGTAACACAAAATTACTATTTAAATATGTTTCAAGGTATACGTGTGGGGTATAAACGTAAACTTTTAGAAAATAATAAGCCACTTTAAGGCTAAGGAAACTTTATTAAACACAAATGTTTGTTGTATCCTTTACAAATTTCATAACATGAGAGCGTCCATAACAAAGTAAACTTTGGTTCATCTATAATATATTTTACTAGATTAGTGAAAAAACAGTGATTAATAAAATCATCCAAATGCATTTACGTATCTACTTTTCTCACGTACTTAAGTCGCGTTGTCATTAAAATTACAATAACTTTTGATAGAGTGAACCGATTTTAATGGAACATAGACTAAATATAACTCGATGATATACTTTATGATTTTCTCGATGAGGTTTTTTTCGTGATTCTAGCAGTGATACGTGTGCAAATAAACTAACAGACGTTTCTAAAAATGATTGAAATATATTTTATTACTTAGTCCTAGACACCTGCAACATCTTTCTTCACAAAAATCTAAAAAGTACACGTTAGATTTACGTTCTTATTGTATGTAATAAAAATGCAAAAATTT
This sequence comes from Antheraea pernyi, assembly GCA_015888305.1. Lineage (NCBI taxonomy): Eukaryota > Metazoa > Arthropoda > Insecta > Lepidoptera > Saturniidae > Antheraea > Antheraea pernyi. The sequence goes on along the minus strand of MU159237.1, from coordinate 85,771 downwards.
TGAATATACTATATATTAACAGTTTACATTACATTAACTATATATTATATTTTAACAGCCTCATGCGTACATTATGATGTATGTCGGCTCTCAGCTTTGACATTGATAAGTGACTGTGAAAACTGTACAAACAAAGTGAAGTTTGTAATTAATGCGGTATCCGTAAGATAAGACCGGGATGAGCCGTAAATCTATCCTTAAGCGTACAAATGTTATAACATTTGCGAGTAAAGCCTTTTCGTGATAATTACTAACGCTGATTTAACTCGACAATTAAAGGATACTGTAACACTTTTGCATTTTGTTCGGCTAAATAGTCTGTCATTATAACACCTATTTTCTCTTTTTAAATCATCGTTTTATTATTCTAGAATAACTTTAGACATACTTATATGATACCTACTGAATATGGTGGTATACTAAACCTAAATATGATTGTTAAACTCGGCTGAGTACCTTAAGCGTCCGCCTTACTGTGAAGCTGTGAAAACCTTGCCAGGTCAATAGCGTAGATAGTACGAGAAAACAAAAATTTAAACGCTGCTGTCGGAATATACCAATGTAAATGTATACTTGAGGGTTGAATTTAAACTTCAAGGACAATTAGTCCACCAATAAAAATACTATACGACGACGTTTCAACTTATTTTTAATTTTTTTTTAACAACATTCTTTTCACTAACACTGATCCACCAATACTACAAGAAGTGTAGCAAATTCATCTTAAAGTTAATTCACATAACACAAATGTATGTTACAAACATTGACAAGAAATTGTGAATTTTTGTGTGACGGGCACAGGTAATGGTGTCGGCGATGACGTATGATTCTCAAAACGCTATTCAGCTATATTCGCTGACTCACAGCAGATAAGCGAATGGGAACGCGAGTTGCCGCAATTTAATAGCGAGTAACATTTTTTGTTATGCTCAGGTAAAAATTTGATCGCAGAATTCGACGCGACATTAAACTCCAATGATCGGATGGTGAAAACAATTATTGAAGTAATGTAAGATTGTAAGAAAGTAAATAAGATTGGTGAAGTATTGGGGAGAGGAAACTGGAAGTGTATATCTCTATTAATAAATACTAGTCTATTAAATAAATACTATAGAGTCGTGGTTGCCTCGGGTTTGACCGGTGAATTATCAATTCGATGTCCGCAGGTTTGAACCCCGACATATATTAACATTTTTCTGAATTCGCGTACATTTACTAATTTAAATTGGTAACACTATCGGCTGACGGTGAAGGAAAACATCGTGAGGAAACCTGAACCTGAGTTATTTATGCCCGTACCATTCTTCGGGAAGAGGTCTATAGCCCTGCAGTGGTTCTTTTTTATAGGTTCATGATGATGAAATAAATACTGATTTAAATGAACTTTAATCCATGACTTTAGAGTCTTTATTGAACCATTATTTATTGATGATATTTAGTTGTATTGATCAAAAAGAAATATTAATAACTGATGATGTTATCTGCATTTGCAAATGTGCATTAGTACATAGACAATCAGAAGTAAAATTTTAAAGTGAAGTACCATACAAATTCATTCCAGTGCCTAATGCTAAGCCATAAAAAAGATATTTTCCTTTGAACCTCACAACCGCTTTCAGCCTGTAGCTTGGAAAAAGAACATTATAAAGTAAAAGAGAAACGCTGAATGCAAATGCCCGTAGAGCGAATGTAATTGCGTACGGTATTGTGTAGGAAAAGTTTTTTTCAGTAGTGTTTCGCGAGTACATACGTAATTCACACAACTTCGGTTATGCATTTACTTTTTGTATTATGTTCTTTACATGATTGTTTCGGAAATTGTAAAAAGGACAGCGTTAACTGTTTATTACGTCTTTTTTTACAATGGACCTATAACAAAGAAATTAATTCTATTATTATTATAATTTACCTCTAAATCCATTAAATAGTAGAGTGAACGTTACTTAGCACTTCCGCCTGGAGTTGATTGGCCGCGAACGTCGGGTTCAACTGTCGTCCAACAACGGGTTTTAATTTTTTTTTTGTGTTATTAACGTTATGTATTGCAGTATCTACCATTTTAAACTACATCATCATTTAACAACAGAGAAGATTAAGGTCAAACGCTAAAACCTATACGGTGTTATTACAAAAAAGTTAAATACGTATTGAATACTTGTTTTAAAAAAGTTTGTACACTTACGTATTAAATGCACCGCGCTCGCTAAACGTTCAAAATCTTGCTCTTCTATCTCTGTTTGGTTAGGTTAGGTAAGACTTGCGAACGAAGCCCTGACAACCGTCAACGCTGCCGTTCTGCGGAAGCTACACAGGGTGATGGCCATCAGGGTTATACGCGGGTACCGTACGGTGTCGTACGACGCGGCGTGCCTACTGGCGTGCTCCCCGCCATGGCACCTGGTAAGCCAAGCGCATGCGGCTCTGTATTGCTGGCGTGCAGAAAGAGTCGCCCCGGGTATCACTATAGCAACTAGGGAACTGGAGGCGCAAAAGGTTTTTTGGCGCCACGTGGTCACGTTAACGTGGAAGGATACCTTGAGTTTGCTAGAGCGGGGTATTGGACTGTTGAAGCGATTCGTCCAATGTTGACGGAATGGGTAGATAGGACGCATGGATCTTACATTCCGGCTGGTGCAAATGCTGACCGGTCACGGCTGTTTTGGGAAGTATTTGCACCAGATAGCCAGAAGGGAGCTGACACCACAGTGTCATCATTGTTATGAGGAAGATGACACAGCGCTTCACACATTAAGGGATTGCCCGGCCTGGGCAAACTACCGGACTGAATTGACGGCAGCGGTTAACTGTGATCTTTCCCTGCCGATCTTGGTACAAGCCATGATCGGTAGTGAGGGATCATGGTGCGCTGTCTTGTGCTTTTGTGAGGAAGTTCTTCGGCAGAAGGAGGAGGCCGAAAGACTGAGGGAGATAGACCCTGGAGCTCCTATGGCGCGCCGCAGGAGAGCAGGTCGTCGAGCGAGGAGAGGTGGACACTTGTCCCACCCGATGCCTCCATAACATGCCTTCAGGTGCAGGACGCGGGGGCGTCCGTTGCCGTGAAAGGAAGGCCCGAGACGTAAAAGCACGGTCTCAGCCGCCGCTTCAACACAGAAGCATGGGGAGAGATATCTCTCTTCCCGAGAGGTGTGTCCCCGTTTTACCATCTTGCGGGTGACTTAAGCGCGTGGCCAGGGTTGTGGCGTATGCTAGTCGTGAAACCGCTCCCTGGTCCACATTCGCGCTGAGCGGCAGAGGGGTGTTTAGTGGGTAGGAGTCCCACATAACCCTCGCACTGTCCCCCGGCAGTGCGAGGCGTATCCCATGTAGGATTTTCCCCTCATAAAAAAAAAGGTAAGACTTGCGAAAAAGGATAGCACGATCTTCCCGCGGCAGCCGTCGCCAAGCGCGATGCATTTAACACGTAAGTATCCAAACTTTTTTAAAGCTTGTATTCAATTCGTATTTAACTTTTTTGTAATAACACGCATGAAGTATAAAAATCCGTCAACGTGTATAAAGTGGTAGTAAAAAATATCACAATATAATTATTTTATATTGTAGCACGGCAAAATGACTGCACTGTGCCTGACGGTAAGCACAGCACAGTCCAAAAACAATGGCGACACATTATCCATCGCCGGTCGCCGCTGTCATGCCGGCCTGCGAAAAGCTGGATATGCACAGGCTGATCCCGAAACGCGATCCGTAGAAACGAATCACTATGACGGGCTTTTTCGCCATATACATGTTAGTTGTGACCCAGTCAGTCTGTAAAACCCTACCACCCCGTTTTCGCCATTGCCTCGTTCGTTAATCAGCAGGGTGCACCACGTGCATGTGAGGTTGGCTTGGGTGTCTCAAGTCTTAGATGTTATTCAACACCCCTTACTCCCGTAGTACTTTTTCCTTAAGCAAGGAAGTCAGCATAATTTTAAAACTAATGCTGTATGGAAGGATTGATGTGGAATATTGCGCATTTAGTTTGTATAAATTGTAGACCCTCTGTCTGGTTTTACTTGATGTACATATTTATTCAAGTTTATTATGTTTTATTTCCGTATTTTTAAATAAATTATTTAAGTTCTCTAACAATCCAATATCGTACTATGTTATCTATGGTGATATGTGTGTTCTAGACTTGAGAAAATTAATACTTATTTAGCTGAAAATATTAAAGTAAACTCTGAATTCATGAGTTGTGTAATGAACATTTTAAATATTCTGCAACGTCACTTGCAAATAGCTAACTTCGCATAATCATTACAAAACAGAATCATTAATAAAGTTTTATATAATCCTGCATCATTTGACAATGTCACGTTAGGCGACAAGGAAGACGGTGGACGCCTAATTTTGTCATAATCAATTTTTGGCTTGAAGTTGCGTTAATTAATTATGTCTGTGCAATTCTATTAATATTGTTTTTGGAGCAGCCAGTACTCAACCTTGAGTAGTTTTTAATTCCTAAATTTCTGCTTTTGCGTATATAAATAAGAATTAGTTTATAACAAAAATTTTTAGAACTTTTGGGGAAACTTACCAGTAACGAAATTCTTTATTGTAAGGAATCAAATCAAAAGTTTTATCCAATATTCTAGGAAAAATATCGTTTTTTTTTATATATCGTACCTCCTACGACGAACAAGCGGGTCACCTGATGGCAAGTGATCACCGCCGTCCATAGACAATAGCAACACCAGGGGAGGCGCAAGTGCATTGCCAGCTTGTGTTTGGAGGAAATGAAGGGAAGGGGGAAGGGAAGGTGGTCCTCCGGCACTCTCACTAACCGAACAAAACGCAACAATGTTACATCACGTCGGTTTTCTGTGGGTCTGGTGGTAGTACCCCGGGCGAGCCGACCCATTCATGCTGAAACCAGTAATAGCTTCAGCGTGGCACTACAACCTATAAATCTATTTAAACTTTCAATATTACGGTTATTCAACATGTAACGCACGATACTCGTAGACCGCAGAAAGGCAGAGTGAAATTTGTGTAGAGAAGTCATAACGCTTTTTCCTTACATAACAGTTTCTACCAATCGCCTCCTACCACAAGATATGTTTAGGAACTTTTTATAAAATTTATGTTTTTCGTATTTGTGTGTAAACAATATTGTATAGAATTAAAAGGGTAAACGTGTTAAATAAATAAATCTATTAGGCATTATTATTGTTATATATAAAAATTCTTCCAGTTTGATATTTTTATTTTACAAGATATTTATAGGAATTTTCTCTTCGACGTTTATTGTAAATGTCGAGGACTTCACTTTAGGTCTCCGATTAATGGGAAAGTTTATTGACAAACTTTAGTTTTTGGGACTCGAGTCCTTATTGTGAAACTTTAACTGGATATAAGAGTGTACACGAAAACACTTAAACCATTCCAGATATTTTGAGGACACTCAAACCTAATATAAAATTGTAAGTACTTTCGATTATTCTTCTTATGTTATAATTCCAAAAACTAGACTGTAACTAGCAAGTTTCTATTCACCGCAAACCGTCAAGTTCTTGAAATGTCGTCCGAATATGAATAGTAATATTGCTTATCACAGGAAACGTTCGAACCCTTTCTTCGAGATTAATAAAGTACTATACCTGGTCTCAGAATTACAGGATATATATTAGTTTGCTTTGGATTTATTTACATATGACTATATGCTACAGTATTCACTTGATAGTTGAGTTATTTATAGTATTTAATCTAAAGAGAATTGGAAAGATCAGTTCTATGGCCTCTCTAGAGAATGTATTACATTTATAGATTCTTGTAACTTTCGTCCGTTAAATTTATCATATATGACGCAATATCCTTACTCTTATAGGGCTACAAGATCGCTTCTTTCAAATTAATCTGAAAATGAATGTTAAAAAAAAAATTAATCTCTTAATTGACAAAATTGACTGTCTACAAAAATTCACTATTAAATCACTTCAAATTTAATATTCCTGCTAAGCTTCCGAGATCTAATAAATACGCCCCATTTTACATTTCTCATTCATGTACTAATTTAGGCATTTACTCTCCGGTCAACAGAATATCTAGGTCAACTAACTCATTCAACTAAACGAAATCGTTTCAAAACAGCGATAGAGACATATCAGTCTCTTCACAAAATACAGTTACTTCACAAAATACATATACACAAATTCAGTATTTCTTTTCTATCTCTTTCTGTTACTTTGTTACTTTCTTAATACTTTAAAATATTGTTATAATTAATTAGTTTTAGTATTATTTCTCTTTCTGTTTCAATTTCCTTGTTTATGTATTATTATGTAAAAAAAATAATTATGTAAAATAGTTTAATATTTAGTTTTATTAAAATTTAATTTATTGTTGGAGCATGCTGTGGTGGTCTTAAATATGACTACATTTATAATGTATCACAATAGTCCTACTTTTTATATATTTACTAGTGTATTGTCACGGTAACGATCCTAAAATAAATAAATAAACATCAGACATTATTTTATTTCTTCCTAAAACTAATTAATTTCATATTATCAATGTCTGCAGTAGCTTCAATATCTGTGTTATAAGAAGTAAAAAAGTATATTAGATTATTACAATCCAATGCATACAGATGAGATGCAATAAGGTATTAATCTTTTAGGTCCTGATTTCCCTTTGAACCGAATTAAAAATTTTGCAGTATAATACGAGATTTTAAAAATGCATGGACTTTTCCTCTTTAGTGAGATTTCAAATGGTATAGAAAACCTGGAATATATGAAATTGCTTTCTAATCTTATTACGGACTTAAGCTACTATATCACGTGCGTTCGAATCTTAAATGAATGCCTTAACTGAGTCTGTATTTTGAGACAAATCATCGCCCATTTACTCCAATCTTGCGTGCTCAAAGCTTTCCCTTGATTACAACGTTTTTTTCGACATTATTTTGTGGATCACTAATGGATACCTTTTAAGCCTATTCCATTTAAGAGCTAGGATTAAAGAACTCTGGTAATTGCCATTAAGAAGTTGTAATTTTTGTTTTTGTTAACATTTATATTGAAGGCAGATAGACATCCAATTTATTGTTATATTATAACTTATGTCGTAAGTGGAAACGTTTATGGACATTATTATAGGAATATTGGGGATCTTTGGTATTTGACGGTGTCTTAGTTGGTAGCGCGTTCAGCCCTAGCGTTGGTGAACGTAGGTTCGAATCCTTGCAACTGAGTCGGAGCTTGCACAGTCATAGCATATTGGCAGAACTTTTTCTAAGTCCGTTTTGCTAGCCACCACCCTCAACTTCAAAACCTATCGCCAAGCATTTGTTGGTGTGTTTCGACAGCTGCACTTAAGAGCCAGTCTCCCCTATGTTTGGAGTGTTTACCGCCTTAGACCACGTCGTTATTTAATATCAGGTGCAATTGTGGTGAAACGGTAAAGCCTATAATGTATAAAGTGATCTCGGTATAGACTGGATTTCTGGACTGGACACTTCAATTTACTTTGATTATTTAGTGTTTATTTATTTACAAGCTTGTGTTAATTAAACCCGTGTTAATATTGTAAAATATATTTTTCTATCCGTTGGGAAAACAAGTATTATTTTTTATGGATGGAATTTATGACGATGAGTTGAGAAGTTAACGCGTGAGAGCGTAAGAAACAAACAAGCTCGAATTAGCATTTATAATATTAGTTAGGATTTGAATAATAAAACTGATATTTTTGCAATTTTACAAGACATATATTATGATAAAGCTTTGAAGAATACTTGTTACGCAGATTATTCTTTCGCATGATTAAAAAATTAAAACCAATTGATTTTTTAAATCAACCAGTCGATTAAACTTCGACGTGATTCTCTCGGGGTCTAAAGAATCGGTTAATGTAAATATAAAATAATATAAAAACTAAGTCAACGAATTAAAAAAAATTCGTCACCAATTTTATATATGCATTTATTAAACTATTGAAACATAATCCTTTAACTTAACCCCACATATTATAAAACGTAACATTTGTTTGTTTGTCTATCTGTTAGTGTGCTTAGAAATCATAAACTACTAAACCGACTTACACGGTTCTCTTTAAATCTTATATGCTTTGTAACATTTGGTAATTATATGAGAGCAGTTATGATGCTGGTATCTTTAAAGATATTTTAGCTTCACCTTTATCGACTGAAACTAGAATGACATATAGGCTAATAAACGTATCTATTTCATCAGGGGGAGTCTAACACCCACTTTTCTTGAGGAATCTACCATCTTGACCCCTCAGATAGCAGTCGGGGACCTTAGGAGGTGCCGAGACCTGTCTGGGGAGCAGACGTAGTACCGATGAGGAAGTCCCTGCTTCCCCGGCTAAAAAATGTAAGAAGGTATCATGGCCTCACCTGCCCGATAGGACGAATATCCCTTAGGGATCTCCTCATGGAAAAAAAAGTAAACATATCTATAGATACGAGGTAACGAATGTACGCAAAGTTTGTCTTCCAATAAGCGTGATATGGTCGCTTTTTGATAAATAAAAAGAAAAAAGTTATAAGGGTTATAGTAAACCTAGTTGACAGAAAATTATCAGAACTCTCTGTTACTATTCTGAACCATCAAATATTTTGCATGTTCATATTATCAGTAATTCTAATATAAATCTCAGCTTTAGGAAATTCTATAGCAGTAATTCCTTAAACGCTACTAGTTAACTAAATGATCGTACATTACTCTCTAATGTAAGGTAATGTTGAACCGTCACTTGGGAACTTGGTCAGCGAACGATACGTCTTATACCCATTTAGAAAATTAAAGTGGAGTGATATTTATAACTGTTGCTACATCTAAGGTTCACTTATTTGTTACTAGTTGTGTGGTATAGAAAACGACTTAGGGTTTTTTCTTCTTTATTTTCACCAGGATTCAGTACATCCTTGATAACTATGCAACTCACTTGGATTCATGTACCATTAAACTTGATACTCGCATTTAGAAATTAACGAAACACATTTATAAGGTATTCTAGCCACATTAGATACAAGATTTCCCAATATAATATTAACCTGTCCAAAATCTCTCTAGGGCTCTAAGGGCATTTTACGACGCAATTCCTTAATCCGTCCGAAGACATAAATAACCTTTCACTCAGAAAAAGAACTACTCCTAAGGTTAAATTTATATTTACATGGCCGAGAAGGCGTACAAAAAGTAGTTTCAGAATAAAGAAAAGTTCAATGTACTGAGATAAATAGATTGGATCGGCGAGTTATAAGTCAATACATTTTTGCGGCATCAGAATAAGGAAAATCACTGCTCGTGTAAGTGGCTGTCTCTATTAGATGTCTCAGCAGTTTTCCCGAAGCCTGTCAGTGTACCTTGAGTGGGAAATTTCCGCGTCGATGATTTATTGCGAAACCGGGTAAAGTTGACTCGCAGTTTTGTTCTGGAGTTAAATTTTAATCGCGAGAAGTTTATTCTCTAAGCCCCAAATGTGTGATAGAATATCTTAATTCGTCCTAAATCTACAATCAGAGTTTTAGACTACATGTTACTTACATTTACTTTTGGATTTTAAGGTATTTATACATAGTAAAGGAGACATCATTTAATTCTAATTCTAATTAATACAGTTATAAATACCAAAGTGAGTTTATTTGTTTCTTCCTGTTTAAAAAGTCATCATGAAATTTTCCACACACCTTGTTAGGTATACAGAAAAAGACAAAGTTTTCATCTATACAAAACGTACTGTTTCTGAGGCATACATCCATTTTATATTACATTACACGAGCGGAGCCACGAGCTAAAACGAGTTTCTAATAGTCTCTACTATACGTTTTATTATTTATTTTACAACATACATATAATAAATGTTTATTTTCTAGATTTATATTGGTAAAAAATAAAAAATGAAGCGAATATCATCAAAATAATATACCATTCAATGTGTAAACTTTACATAGTATAAAGTGAAGAAGCTTCCGCTGTCTGTTCCCTTAGATCTTTTAAAGTATTCAACGGATTTTAATACAGTTCAGAAATAGATAGAGTAATTCAAGAGGAAGGTTTATATGTATAATACATAGATATCATAGTTCAGAAAAGCAGAAAAATTCAAAGATTTGTAATGTGATGGCGTAATAAACTTAATTTTATGCGTTGAAATTGCAAACGCTGACTTTAGTTTACCTTACAGGACTGATCAAAATAATTTATCATGGAATTATATATATTAAAAAGATCCAAAAATAGGTCACGATTGTATATATTTATCTCTAAAGGATAACACATGGTAACCATTTTTATCTTTTTACAAAATAATTAATGTTATTTACCAAGCTATTTTATACAATACAATATAATTCCTTATCAAATTAAATACATTATATATGTTTTACATGTCATGTAGATCAAAACTGCCCTTAATAGTATTTCATTAAAATTAATATCTACATTGCACCCGTGCGAAGCTGGGGTGCGTCGCTAGTACGGTATAAGCGCGTTTGATGTTGCATGGAGCCGAATGAACCCGATCTAGCGTCACCAACTGATGCGTGAGCGAAAAGTTTTCACTTAAAAAATGACGCCCACTCGTTTCTATTCAAGAAAACGTCAAAAAGAAAGCACACGAATAACTTCTGAACTTCTAACATATGCGCAGCCTATAAAGTAGCGGTGAGGTACTAAACGAGTTGTACAAGTTGGCCCACATATACACTTTTACTAGCAGTTGCCGTAACAAAATGTGTTCCTACCGAATTACTCATAATAAGCAAGTTGTTCTGTATACATGCGACCGTAAAGGGTACCCTTCTCATGACATCTGTATTCACCTTTTTATTCGAGATGTATATTTAAAAGTTTTCTCTCTTGTTGTGTGTCCTATTATACAATTGTAGGTAATATGGGCCTCTGAGTCTAGACGACATAATTACATAAGTGCAAATTTGACTATGTAGTGTTTGCGAGTTTGTTCTCGTCGAAATTATTTTGCTATAGTATTACTGCCATCGTGCCTTAGGTATGCGCGGGGAGGTGGAGAGTGGGAAGGAAACAGCATAAACTCACATGAGACTTGTAGTGTCAGACAGATCTTACGATATCAAAGCAGGTGGTGGTAGTGTTTTACAGCCTGACTGGGTCGCAACCACCATGTATATGGCGAAAAAGCCCGTCATAGTGATACGTTTCTGCGGGTCGCCTTCGGGATCAGCCTGTGCATCCAGCTTTTCGCAGGCCGGCATGACAGTGGCGACCGGCGATGGATAGTGTGTCACTCGGTGGTCGCCATTGTTTTTGGATTGTACTGTGCTTACCATCAGGCACAGTGCACTCATTTTGCCGAGCAACAATAAAAAAAGCACAATTTATTAAAGCTGTATATTTACAAGTATAATATCCAATACTTGTTTTTATCCAATATGATTTTTTAGATAAGTATATACAAAGAACTGAAATGAAATGAATCTTTAGTACTTGGAGATATTAAATCTTAACGTCTGATGCACGACTCATCTTTAGATATTTTATCTCATGTGCGTCTGACTCAGATAGTTCATTCGACCCCCTCCCCCCGCGCCGTCTCGCTGCTCACGTATCTATGGCGTATGTACCAGCAGTTACGGTCAAACTAATTTTAAAGTTTGTGTGCGTGCTTATAGGTCTGTCTGTATGCGTATACGTGTTACTCTCACCCCAAGTGTGCATGTGTGTGAGTAACATAATGTTGTTTTTTATTTTTGTAATGTATTTTACCTTAGTTTAGACCTGTAGAAAAACAAAGCCTATAATGTACATTAGTTAATAATTTTAAAAGTCCTTTGGCGGTAAAATTCTTGGCAAAATAGCTTCATCCGTTTAAGAGATTATCTTGAACAAACCACTTACACCACAATTTAATTTTTTTTTATAGTAGCACGGCAAAGTGACTGCGCTGTGCCTCATGGTAAGCGCAGTACGATCCAAAAACAATGGCGACCACCGTATGACACACGATCCATCGCCGGTCGCCGCTGTCATGCCGGCCTGCGAAAAGCTAGATATGCACAGGCTGATCCCGAAACGCGACCCGCAAAAGCGAATCACTATGACGGGCTTTTTCGCCATATACATAGTGGTTGCGACCCAATCGGGCTGTAAAACCCTACCACCCCGCACATTTACTCCAATATATAGCAGTTTTTGTTCCCGTTTGCATATAATAACCAATTTCATGCGAAATTATCTTATTTCTACCAATCAGATACGAGTATTTGAACTGGTTCTACAGAAAAGATTTATTTATTTATACAAATTAGAGAAAAGGTTACGCTTCTTGTCACAAAAACATAATCTTTTTGACCTTTTTATATTTTGAATTGAATACAAGTAAGGAATGACTTGGTAGATTAGATTAGATAGGTTTAACTACCCGTTTTGAATATATTTAATTTTTGTTTTGATCAATCATCAAGGACCACTGTAGATTACATTACTCGACCCATGTTTTATAAGAAGCTTGTAATTTCATTAGAAACTCCATAATCATTAGCTCCATGTCAGTCTGTCCCGAAATTACTCGGGTCACGTTGAGTGGGCTCAGTACTTTCCACAACACTCATTAGGCCCGACAGTCTTGGATATGTACCTTATAGTGAATTGATGTAACATAAACTCGTTTAACCAGGCTCTCGTTCCAGTCGTCTGAAAGGTCAGACAAACTTTAATGAAGAGCAATATATATATAAATGGTATTGTACAAATTCTAAAACTCTCTACAAACATTCCGAATAAAATCGTAGAAACAAAAAAGGAAGTATAATAACTCATCGATGCGTGGAGAAAATTGCACAAGATGAAACCTTATTACTGAGGTTATTGTGAATTAACAAACAAGTTCTAAAAACAAGGTACCTGAATCCATCCTTTTTTAAAGTGTTATTGGTGTCATCGATCACATTTCTAACTTTCTAGAGATTTCCATCCTTTATGTTATTAAACCTAAACAAATTATACACATAAACCTTCCTCATAAATCACTTTACCTACTGGTGAAAATCTGTTCAGTAGTTTTTGTGTTTATCACGAACAGACAGACAGACAGACGTGGCAGAGGACTTTGTTTTATTATATGTAGTGATATTATAGACCCCCTACATTGAGTATAATTCTCTGGATATTATTATAGGGAATAAAAGTTATTTCAAAGTGAATATACTATTGGCTTGACAGGCGTTCACAGTTTCACCGTACTACCTATACTCGTACAAGCAGAAATAAAAGAAAAAACCTATAAGTACACTAACTATATAAATTTGGTTTAGTTACCAATTAAAAAAGTTGGATAAAATGCTTCAGGAGAACAAAATATCTTGGATGATTTAGTAGTATTTTATCATCTCACTATACAAAGAATATGTGAATAAGCCCTAGGTTAGTATGAAAAATATTTTTCTTTGAATAAAAGACCTTTGTACTCAATATTTCTGCACGAAATTTTCGCTTGCCTTCCTAGGGGAACGTTTCGTGTTTATTATCAAAGTGAGAGAGTTTAATTATACGCGTTAATTGGCACTACAGTAGGTCGGTAATGAAACATTGTTCACGTCGCGTAAAGCAATATGATTTCGTGCAACGGTTTTGATAATTTCGAAACTTGCCAAACGTATATTCGTATGCTCATAACATGGGAGTTTATGCGTCGATTCACTAACGTCCCAATCAGTCAGATTAGTTTCGCTGTTTCGCCGTACAACTAACGGATATACGTGTGTCTAGAATTTTGGGTGTTCGAGCTAAAGTATTCACTCTTCTAAATGACATTAGGTAGGTTCAAACGGATTGTTCAGTATTGCGCATACTATGTTTTAATCTTTATCCAAAGGACTAATAGAAGGTATTATGTTTTGAAATACTTAGTGTTATTGATTGTATTTTCATTTTGGGTAGTTGGAACATCGAACCATGAAACGTTGACGACGGTTGTGATCGAATAACGGGTCGATTGGCGTGTGTTAAGTTTTTATTTCTAATATTTTATAGCTTTTATTAGCTTTTTACCACAACCTCACCTGATCTTAAATAACGTTGTTCAAACGATGAAGAGGATCAACCTAGAGGGATTGACTCTCAAGTGGAGCTGACAGAATACACTCATAGGGACTTGGCAATAGTTAGATCAACTTTAAGGTGATAGAAAGTCAGGCTAGCTTAGAAAAGTCATCATACGATTTCATCACGATATTCTCCTTCATAGAAAACTCCCAAAGATTCAATCTTACGTTGGTCATTCATTCCACAATGAATATCTGTTTTGGAAGAAGTAGTATATGGTAATGAGTCTATAATATTATAGAAATTAGTTCGTCAGCTTCCATACTCATACATACAAGATCTTTCATCAAGCAACAAGCAACATTTTTACAGGCCATTTATTCTATGCTTACTTGTTATTTTATGTTATATTGTCACTAAGATTGAGCATATTTGTGGTTAAATGTTAAACTTTTTATCTCAGGATAGGCACAGTATAATGCGAAAATAACGAGAACCACCTTGGAATCTGAGATTCGTTGTCAGTCGTTATAGACATGGCAGCCTGCAACCATGATCCCAAAAATGAGAAATTTGTTTGCTTATATTAATGCAATCGTTGGTAAGTATGTAGATATTTTAATCGTAATTCTTATATTCCAATCCTAGCTAATATTATAAATGCAATAGCATTTCGTAGGTGGTAGAGCCACGCTGAAGCTATTACTGGTCTCACAGAACACCGACGTGAAGTAACAGTGCTTGCATTGTTGCATTTCGTTCGGTCAGTGAGAGCGGCGGATAGCCTACCTCCCCCATTCCCCCCAAATACAGGCTGGTAACGTACTTGCGACTCCCCTAGTGCTGCTAGAATTTATGGACGACGGTGATCACTTAACATCACGTGAGCCGCCTGTTCGTTTGCCACCTATGATATAAAAAAAAAATGTTAATATAAGACTTTTGTTACGTTCTTATGCATTAATTATTCACCCGAACATCATGAAATTTTTTATACATGTTACCAGGAGTACAGAAAAGGTCACAGGGTACCTTAGACAAAAGTACTATATTGGGAAAGTTAAAATATAAAGGTAAAATGTGTGTTAACGAGAGTCTTATCAGGCAAATACAAGCACAATAAAAATGATTAACCAAATAGGTGTAACTATTCTGAAATGATGCGCTTAATTAGATACAAGCAGTAATTGGTCTTTATATATATATATATATATACTAGCTGTTACCCGGAGCTCCGCACGCGCTTTTTAAAAAATGTATTAAAGAAATGTAAAATTGTGAGTGGGTGTGTACATTACAGAAAAGCTTTTTCAAAAACATTTGTAACTACGACACGCACGTCAACTGTTATATGTAACGTGTACATTAGATATAAGAATGCAAATAGTATATCGAATGGGATGGGGTTTATCATCAGCAACATACCTGGAACTTCAACCTACTATATACCAAACTCAGTGCTCACTAACACTATATAAGAAAGTAATGCAAATTATAAGCTATACATTATGGAACAATATATCTTAAATCCTTTATTATTTTGTTTGTTTGTTTGTTTGTTTGTTTGTTTGTTTGTTTGTTTGTTTGTTTGTTTGTTTGTTTGTTTGTTTGTTTGTTTGTTTGTTTGTTTGTTTGTTTGTTTGTTTGTTTGTTTGTTTGTTTGTTTGTTTGTTTGTTTGTTTGTTTGTTTGTTTGTTTGTTTGTTTGTTTGTTTGTTTGTTTGTTTGTTTGTTTGTTTGTTTGTTTGTTTGTTTGTTTGTTTGTTTGTTTGTTTGTTTGTTTGTTTGTTTGTTTGTTTGTTTGTTTGTTTGTTTGTTTGTTTGTTTGTTTGTTTGTTTGTTTGTTTGTTTGTTTGTTTGTTTGTTTGTTTGTTTGTTTGTTTGTTTGTTTGTTTGTTTGTTTGTTTGTTTGTTTGTTTGTTTGTTTGTTTGTTTGTTTGTTTGTTTGTTTGTTTGTTTGTTTGTTTGTTTGTTTGTTTGTTTGTTTGTTTGTTTGTTTGTTTGTTTGTTTGTTTGTTTGTTTGTTTGTTTGTTTGTTTGTTTGTTTGTTTGTTTGTTTGTTTGTTTGTTTGTTTGTTTGTTTGTTTGTTTGTTTGTTTGTTTGTTTGTTTGTTTGTTTGTTTGTTTGTTTGTTTGTTTGTTTGTTTGTTTGTTTGTTTGTTTGTTTGTTTGTTTGTTTGTTTGTTTGTTTGTTTGTTTGTTTGTTTGTTTGTTTGTTTGTTTGTTTGTTTGTTTGTTTGTTTGTTTGTTTGTTTGTTTGTTTGTTTGTTTGTTTGTTTGTTTGTTTGTTTGTTTGTTTGTTTGTTTGTTTGTTTGGTTGAACGCTATGATCTCAGGAACTACCAGTCCGATTTGAGAAAGTCTTTCGGTTTTAGATAGTTCATTTATCGAGGAAGGCTATAGGCTATATATCATCACGCTAAGACCAATAGAAGCAGAGCATCAATGAAGAATGTTTCAAAATCGGGCACTTTTTTGCTTTTGAGCGATTACGTTGTTATTATATACGTTGCCATGGTAACGTGTTAAGTAGTAGTCATAATATTCCATACTGCCAATTCTGAAGTTATGTGGTAAGTATCAAAGCTAACATTTTCAAAGTTTATTTTATTTTCCTATTCAAATAGTTCATACTACTTTTATTTCCAATTTTTTAT
Organism: Antheraea pernyi; assembly: GCA_015888305.1. Lineage (NCBI taxonomy): Eukaryota > Metazoa > Arthropoda > Insecta > Lepidoptera > Saturniidae > Antheraea > Antheraea pernyi. The sequence continues at coordinate 69,121 of MU159237.1, read as the reverse complement.
TTGTTCTCAATTACGTATTATAAAAATAAAGTTTGTGGATTAATTCCTTCGCCTGTCCTATTGGACGAATATTATTACTACTTTTTACTACGTTACCATGGCAACGTATATAATAATAACGTAATTGCTCAAAAGCAAAAAAAGTGCCCGATTTTGAAACATTCTTCATTGGTGCTCTGCTTCTATTGGTCTTAGCGTGATTATATATAGCCTATAGCCTTCCTCGATAAATGAGCTATCTAAAACCGAAAAACTTTCTCAAATCGGACTGGTAGTTCCTGAGATCATAGCGTTCAACCAAACAAACAAACAAACAAACTCTTCAGCTTTATATATTAGTATAGATAGATATAGAAATATAGATATAGATATAGAATATAGATATATATACATAGATAATATTATATAAATCCAAAGCTTTGTGGATTTTAAATAAAAATAAAACAATATCATAAGATATCCTAGATATCTAGATCCTATCATAGATTTATACACTAACTAGCTGTTACCCGCGACTCCGCACGCTCTTTTTTAAAATGTATTAAAGAAATGTAAAATTGTGGGTGGGTGTGTACATTACAGAAACGCTTTTTCAAAAACATTTGTAACTTCGACACGAACGCCATCTACTGTAACATGTAACGTGTACATTAGATATATGAATACTAATAGTATATCGAATGGGATGGGATTTATCATCAGCAACATACCTGGAACTTCAACCTACTATATACCAAACTCAGTGCTCACTAACACTATATAAGAAAGTAATGAAAATTATAAGCTATACATTATCGAATAATATATCTTAAATCTTTTATTATATAGATATAATATGCCCGTATTGTCTATATACTTAAGTTATTCTTATACGTTGCTATAAACGCTGAGTTATGTAGAAGCAAACGCGGTAAATAAAACAATATGGCCGCCAAATTGACCAAAAAGATGATATAATTCATATTACATACAAATATATGACTTTCAATTAGGTATATTTATTATTATTGGAGTCCAGTAAGGTACACATCTATCGCGGTTGTAACATATGTTTGATCAATTTCACACGAACGAATGCCCAGGTAGCAGTTAATCACTACATAGTGTACCAATTCAAATAAAAAAAGAATCATTAAAATCGGTTCACAATTGACTAAAATATCGATTAAAATACATAAAAAAATACATACAACCGAACATAGTAACCTCCTCCTTTTTCGAAGTCGGTTAAAAAAAAGTCCTCTGTCAGCTTATCTGTTCGCGATAAAGTCAAAAACTACCATTTTCACCAGTTATTTACCATATTTTCACCAGTAGTTAGAATGATTATTCATGGGGAAGGTTTACGTATAATTTGTCAAGGTTTTCATTTTATTATCCGTCTCCGTCCGTATAACGTCTTCCGAGCCCGCTAGTTATCTGCCCGTAAAAGCCCCGTGAAAGTCGGTCCAATCAATTAGGAGATAGAAGGATATTGCGGACGAAGTCTTGAGAAACAAAATAAAATAGTCTAAGTTACTTCTTATAAGGTGAGTTATCTTCCAGTGAAAGTCCCGTGAAAATCAGTTCAAGCATTACGGATATTCCACTGCGTCCGAAGGCGAATAAAAAACCTAAATTATTTTTTATGAGGTCTGTTATCTATCAGTGAATACCCCGTGAAAATCGGCCCAAAGTAATGCGGACGAAGCCGCGGACAAATAAAATACAATATGTCAACCGCTATAATTTCGGTTATCTGGCAGTAAAAAGTAAAATTCCCGTTAAAATAGGTCCAGTCGTTTTGGAGATTACCCAGAACAAACAAACAAACAGACAAAATATAATAATATAAAAATATAGACAAAGTATAAAAAAAGTTTTTTTTGGTCATTTGTAGCCATATCCATTCATCAAAAAGTTGTTATTTTAATTGTACATACACAAACTTTATTTTTATAATACGTAATAGAGAACAAATAAAAAATTGGAAATAAAAGTAGTATGAACTATTTGAATAGGAAAACAAAATAAACTTCGAAAATGTTAGCTTTGATACTTACCACATAACTTCAGAATTGGCAGTATGGATTAATTCCTTCGCCTATGAACTATTTGAATAGGAAAACAAAATAAACTTTGAAAATTTTAGCTTTGATACTTACCACATAACTTCAGAATTGGCAGTATGGATTAATTCCTTCGCCTATGAACTATTTGAATAGGAAAACAAAATAAACTTTGAAAATTTTAGCTTTGATACTTACCACATAACTTCAGAATTGGCAGTATGGATTAATTCCTTCGCCTATGAACTATTTGAATAGGAAAACAAAATAAACTTTGAAAATTTTAGCTTTGATACTTACCACATAACTTCAGAATTGGCAGTATGGATTAATTCCTTCGCCTATGAACTATTTGAATAGGAAAACAAAATAAACTTTGAAAATTTTAGCTTTGATACTTACCACATAACTTCAGAATTGGCAGTATGGATTAATTCCTTCGCCTATGAACTATTTGAATAGGAAAACAAAATAAACTTTGAAAATGTTAGCTTTGATACTTACCACATAACTTCAGAATTGGCAGTATGGATTAATTCCTTCGCCTATGAACTATTTGAATAAGAAAA
>MU159237.1:37946-55333 GCA_015888305.1 Antheraea pernyi | reverse complement strand
TATATATATATATATATATATGAATAAGTCTTATATACTTAAGAATTTTAAATTCAACAACTTGCAAAAAATTATCGAAAGAATCTAAACTGTCACAATTGTACCATTAAAATAAAATAACGAAGAGCATGTTTATTCCTATTTATCGAGAAACTTCATTTTAATATCATTAAAATGAATTACGACCTGTTGCTTACAATTTTGTAGAAGTCTCAAAATTCGGGAGAATATTAAAAACCTGATGAAAATACCACGAAAATCCTCAAGTTTCTGAAGCTCTGGCAACCTCGGTTTTCGGAATTGTTATTCTATACAGAGAGATCGTTGTATTTGTTTTGATAGCGCAGTTGAAAATGCTGAGGCTTACTTTCCTAGAATAACATTTTGTACGGCCTTTTATTCCTTATTTGACGTGTTCCAGCATCGAGGCTGTTGAAGTGAATCTTGTTGGTTAAGGGATTCTGTACAAATATTGTGCGGATTTACATTATTAATTCGTTTAGAAACGTTTACCAAACTACTTTACAACGTTAATGTACAAATGTTAAAATGCTATAAAAATGAATTTAGAATAAAAATATTATTGTTCTCGCATAAAAATATGTATCAACTCCTTCTCCAACAAAGTAGACAAAGATGTTGGATTCAATAGAGGTGTCTTATCTTTAGATATTATTGAAATAATATGAATTCCGACTCTTTAAATTATAAACAAAAATGTGTTGAACAAACTGCGAAGTATTGGTAATTAAGTTGAGGACCGTTTTTCATCTAATGAAGTGTATGTATTTGTAATTTTTTCTTACAGACGATAATTAGCGTAGTGTTAGGACTTTTTCGAAACCCCACTTAGTTATTTGCCATTCTCAAGTTAAAAATCTATCACCAAGTATCTGTAGGCGTGTTCCGACAGTTACACTTGAGAACCTGACCCCACTAGTTTGAGAGTGATTACCATCTTAAACTACATATTTTTTTTTAGATAAGATTCTGGTCAAATATTGAAGCTGAAGGAAAAAGAAAGTATAACAGAAGAAGTGTAACCATAAAACCAGTGATATTAGTTGAGTAGTAACTAATTAATAAATATGCAAAAGAATAATAAGACATGTACATGTCGTGAAGAGAGGTAACGCACATAACCATAGGAGTGTTAAGTAAGAAGGTGGAAAATATAGAAGTTAAAATATAGAATATAAAACCGAAGAATATATCGACAGATTATTTGAAGAATGTGCTTGCTATAAAAGATGTTGATACTGAATTGATAGCTGAAAGAGAAGACTGGAAGAGGAAAACATAAGAAGATGATGACATAAAAGTAAATAATTATTATAATAGCTCCGACACTCATATAAGTTGAATTCCCGTTAGTTGAGGTACAAATTCGTTAACAAATACATACAAATTGTATTTAACCGGATTCAGATAATAAAGAAGTCAAAAATGTTGAAGAAAATGTATAACGCATTTAAAAATAATAATACAACAAAAAAATATTCATATGTACGTATTACGAAAACTGAAAGACTTAATTTAAATTCACCTTTGAAGAAGCCTTTATAAAGTATTTCTAGTATTTTAAGTATATATCAACTGTATATATATTTCAAGTATGTGATCAGCCTTAGTTTTTGATGGGGCACAATAAAGAAATATATAATTTCGAAATCACGTAAGTAACATTGCTTAAAAAAATTGATGTCGTAATCTCTTATGTTATACGGGTAGTAGAATCCATATGATTATATTATATGTCCCTATGATTTCCCTTGTCGCGATTAACTCGGCGTACGGATCTACTGGGAAATTATTTATTATCGATAGACTTTCTTTCGTATGTTGAAACCAGAGTTATACGATGAGAAATATTTTTTTTGAAATATTTAATAAGGTAATGAATAGTATATATCTTAGATGACTTTTAACATACGCCTACTTATATTTTGTCTTAGCACCATATCTGTTGATGTCTAGAACTTTTGTAATATTAAATTATTTCTTAAAATAATTAATGTAGGTACGACAAATTTCAGATTTGATTTAATTTAAAGTTTGTATGTAATTAATTATATTGGAGAAAGTTTATGGGATTTGGATGAGACAGCAGCTTTAATAAGTTTAATGACATATAAAAGGACGGCACTTATATAACTGAAATTATGAAAGCGTGGAGGAGACATTATATCGATTATCTTTTCTCAACTAGGAAGATCAAATGGTTTTTTTTATAGATGTAAACGGACCGGTGACCTAAGTGAGAATCATCCCCACTTCTTTTGCGCAATGCTTTTTATACATTATACACTTTCAGTTGGCTCGTAATGAAGGATTGGTATTCATATTTTTGATAGTATACTTTTATACTTTTGACGGAGAACGAACCTTTAACAGCGTCATATATTTTTACATATTCGAAGGAGCGCCATATTTTTACCATAAATATTTAATGCATTAATATTAGAAAATATTAACATTCACATTTTATTGTTTTGTCTTCACACGAACTGATTCGCCACTTCGTTTGTGTCATTTATCTAATCCTAACAATATATTTCATGTACAGTGGTAAAATCATACACTTACCGCTTGCCCCACTTTTCCACGGCAAAAACATAGCTTTGCGCGTATAGCTTATAAAAATTGTAGATTCTCAAAATCCTAACAATTTTATACTAATGATTATGATATTTTATTTTCTCATAAAGATCAAATATCTAACAAATAATCGTATAGAAAATTGACAGGAATTTATCCTGTAGTTTTCGTGTCATGCACCGCAACAGTTTTCAAATTTATCCTCAAGAAGGGTTGTAATGAATGCGTTATACCTGTTGGTGAGCAAATAGCGTCATTGTCACGAAAACTGGGGGCGCGTGTGGATCATCAGCCGGTAAGAGACCCACTCCAGAGCCATAGGCCTCTTCCCGAAGGAAGGTATGGGTGTAATCACCAGTCAGCCCTCGACGTATTGGCGATTTCAAACTCTGAGGAATTCAGAGTTCTATATTTTTCCCACATACAGTATTACTGCAGGTACCTGAACCTGAATCCTGTTTCCTCACGATTTTTTCTTTCACCGTCAGTCGATAGTGTTACCAATTCAAATTAGTAATTGTACGCGAATTCCGAAAAATTCGTTGGTATATACCGAGGTTCGAACCTGCGGACATCGAAATAATGGATGATTATGTTATATTTACTAACACGTGGGCAATGTCCAGCCAGAGTGGAGCCCAAGGGATGTCCTACATTTGGTTACGTAGACCTTTATTATCTTATTTATATAGATGAATATAAAGACGTAATTGTTGAAATGATTCACTTTTTCTCAGACAGGGAACCTGGTTGATGACGTCAGGAGCTGAGTACGAACGATTCAGTGCATCACCGGCCCGAGCGTGACGATTCACTTTCGTTCATAGTTGAACGTGTCTAAAAAAGTTTTATCTTCAAAAATTTTTCTTTTATTATCGAGTGTGTACCAATCGTGCAATTAAAAAGGGTGTTTATATTTTTTAAAATTTTTTTTATATCAAAGGAGGCAAACGAACAGATGGGCCACCTCGCTAAGTGATCACTACCGTCCATAGACACTAGCAAGACCAGGGGAGTCGCAAGTGCGTTGCCAACCTGTGAATGAGGGAGGAGGGAGGGGAAGGGAGGTGGGCCTCCGGCGCTCTCACTGACCGAACGAAACGCAACAATCACTGTTACTTCACGTCGGTGTTTCTGTGAGAGGGTGGTACTACCCCGGGCGAACCGACCCATTCATGTTGAAACCAGTAATAGCTACAGCGTGGCTCTACCACCATAAATGTGTAATATAAACAGTTAAAAGTTTCAAAATTCTATATATTTTCACAACTCTAATGTATAAATGTTACGGTTGACGTTTCCCGGTGTACGGCCTGCTTTATTTCTCTAGCGGTTCTCTTAATTTGAATTCCCAACCTCGGGTCGCGTTCTGTACCGCGTCACGCACAATCCGGAATGCCTCCCTTGACATATTTGACGATGTTATCACGACCTACATTTCTTATCTGTATTATTTGTAAACGTTTTATTTCTTCATATTTTTTAAAGCTATGTAACTATAAAATGAAAATATAGTTCTTTTGAGGCTTAATTATGTCGAAACTATTGTAAGTATTAGCGTAGGACTACGACCAATCACAATTTTTTGTAGATGATTCTAAGCTACTATTTTCTTAAATTAGATACCTCTTTCTCATTTGTTGACGTGAAGACGTCTTATAAATCTATGAACGTCGGCTGCACGCACGAAAATGCATGACTCATCGTCATATTTCGCATGAGCCGAGCGTGCAAGCGAGAACGCGGAACAAGCGATAGAGAGGCGCGATCGGCCTAAGCGTTCAGCTTGTGACGCATCTATCTATATATAAAATAATTCAATACAATTCATAAAAATATGCAATTTTTCATCAATTTTTTTTTTATAGTAGCATGGCAAAATGACTGCACTGTGCCTGATGGTAAGCACAGTATAATCCAAGAACAATGGAGACCACCGAGTGACACACTATCCGTCGCCGGTCACCGCTGTCATGCCGGCCTGCGAAAAGCTGGATATGCACAGGCTGATCCCGAAACGCGACCCGCAAAAGCGTATCACTATGACGGACTTTTTCGCCATATACATGGTGGTTGCGACCCAGTCAGGCTGTAAAACCCTACCGCCCCGCATTCACCATTGCCTCGTTCGTTATTGAGCAGGGTGCACCACGTGCAGGTGAGGTTGGCTTGAGTGTCTCGAGTCTTAGATGTTATTCGATACCCCTTACACCCCAAGCTAGCCTAGCTGGAGGACTTAGAAAAAATCCTTACCACCATGCTATGTCCTCATCAAGATGTATTCATTTACCGAAATATCCAGTTCAGTTGCAAGGATTGGAATCTACGTTTTATACGAACAGGCTATCAACGCTTGGATGTGTCAAGTCTTAGATGTTATTTGATACCCCTTACACCCCAACTTATGATGTTATCACGTAAAAATATAGTTCGTCAACGACTTTACAGACAACCAAAATTATTTATAAAGTAAGCTCTCTCTTACATATTGAAAATGAATACAATGATTCTATTTAACTTTTCGTCTTAATAATGTGAATAACTTAGTTTTATTAAAAGCTCGGTCTAATAAATGTGAATAGAAACAAAGAAAACTACAATTTAAGAAAAGCGACCCAGTCATAAGGACTGCCGACAGAAGTGGAAACTCAAAACAATGGAATAACTGTGTTCGCCTTTGAATTTTTAAATCAGTTAGAGTATGAATTATTAAAATTTTATAATTTGTAAATTAAAATTATCTGTAGTCTAGTTTTTGCACTTATTGGCACTCCAAACAATTACTAAATAATAACTTTTTATACATACATAATAGATATGTGGGCGCCTACCCACATTAATCGCGTCATTCTAGGTATAAAAAGAGCGGAGTGACCGCTGTTAAGTGGTAGTTCGGTGAAGCTGTAAAGACCTTGCCAGGTCAATAGCGTAATCATTTCAAGAAAAAAAGCCGTTAAGTTAGTCATGGCTCTGGCCTCGTGCGGTACACTCGGACTGTGCGAGTCGCTTAACCTAAACTCTGGATAATATAATTAATTTGTGCAAACGAATTAGTTATTATTTGTAACTAATTAATTGGTTACCTAATGTTCCAAATAGTCTGAATTAATAGTAATTGCGTTTTATTTTGTGTTGAGTCACGATATTTTTATGATGGTTGATAGTCTGACTCAATAGTAAATTAATTATTTGTTGAGATATCACAACATGACAATATTATTATAGTGGGTGGTTTAGTAAGTTAATTTCAAGTTGGGGGTATTCTTTGGAGTATCATTGTGGTGTGATGTTGTGGAGAAGGAAATTATATTTTAGTTCTCATTAGTATTTTTGTAATGGATCCTGGTGAGAGTTCTCTGGCGCGTACCTACATATACATACATAACATATAATAGGCCAATACAGTTTTAAAACAAACTATAAATATTAGATGTACACAGGCCGCTATAATGCGCGTCGCTAGTCTGACGCAAGCGCTATACGGTCGCAGTATATCGCTGACGCGAAATCATAAGTTTTTCTCCTGTCGAATAAAATACCAGTCAGAGAGCAGTTGTCACTTCAAAAAATAGAATAATTATGGAAAAATACCCTTCACTTGACTACTCAAATAAGTCTGATAATACAATTTCAGTTATCAATTCTCTCGAAAGCTAAAAACTTGGTATTTACACTTAGGAATAGTAGATTATGTACAAATAACAGATAGAGCATTAAAAGGTTTAACGCAAATTAAGATTTCAGATAAATATATTGAAGAGTTTTCGTTGAAATGAAAGTCCAATGCTTTTTTATCAAAGTAGATTTTAGGTAACGCATAAAATGAAACTATATTCGGAATGTGGATTTATATAAAATAATATTTTCAAGAGCGTTTCGTTCCGTTTATTTTGCGGTCGCGTTTTATCTAAACTGTATTGCCCCGAGCGAGATTACATGCGAGTCTCCCGTTTACCGGATTCCAAACGTGGCATTGACGACGTAATCACCCTGTATACCGCGGATTTTGGCAACAATTTTGCGGTAACGTTCATGTAGACACTCTAACCTTGTAATGTAAATTCTGCTTCATATTTAAGCGCTTGATAAACATTTAGTTAAATTTAACAGATACCATTTACGTAATTATTAATACTAGTGGGCCCCCAGTGGTCGACATTCGACCATAGTTCATTGATTTTTTTAAGTTTGAATTTTATTAGGGTTAATATCATTGTTGAATGTAGAATGAAAAAGGGTAATTGGAACGTAAGAGTAAAATAATACATACAGTCGAGCATAGCAACCTCCTTCACAACCTTTTTGTAGTCCTTTATTGACAGATGTCAAAATGTCTTTTTTATTTACATGTGAATGTGTGCTACCGAGAATGTCATCCTCTTTGGCAGGCTGGCTGAAACTTTTGTAAATATTATAAATAGAATGTCGTTCAAACAATTGAACAAATAAATGTAATGTCTCGTGTATACAAATATATACCTATTATGATCAGTTTAATAAAAGTCTATTTTACGCACTCCGAGTTTTATCATTACGCTGTCCGTGTTACACTAGAATATTCTAGTAGTGAGCCGAAGCTCCTACATGTGTATATGTTGTGTAAAATTGAAGCAGTAGTGTGAGTAATGCATATTTTAATTAATTTAATGTACTTCTAATGCATTTTATATAAAATAAATAGCTTTCTGCACTTCTCTTCCATATAAACTTTAACTATGCCAAATTTCACGTTCATCCGTTCGCCGAATTCCGTTAAAAAGGGATACAAAGTTTAGGCTTCACGTATTAATATATATGATTAGAATTAGTGTGATAAATAAAATGATTTCTACCTAAGATATTTACCGTAAACAGTAACGATATAATAGAGATCCGTAAATTCCAACTTTGATTGAGACCGTTCATGGTGTCAGTTGCCAACAGTATTCCCATGCAGGGGATTTTTATGCTATCTATTTGACTAAAATTTGCCACTAAGTGGCGTTAAGCTATAGAATTATTGTTATTAAATTTTATATTATAATTTAATGCCGAAGAAGTTGCAGACGATTGCAGAGTAATTACAATTTGACAAGCCATTTGTTATATCGTAAGTAATTTGTTTGAGAGAGGTAAAAGCCTGTTACCTTTTGAAGATTATGGTTGGCAATAGACACTGATACAAGAATTTATTCTAACTTAATGTCTACGAGTAGCACTCTGTCAGAGATTAGTTTGAGTATCACAAACTTTTAAGCCAGTTAGTAATAATTTTGAGCTGCAGTTGAAGTATAAAAAAAGACACTGTGATCCTTCTTTTTTCTTTTGTGATAACCAATCCTCTTCATAGAAGACTATATTTTGCTCGCAGCTTCTGTCACCTTTATGTAGACGTAACCATCTCTTGTTAGATTACTTTTTCTAAAAGAAATATATTTCTTGCTTTTGTCTAATTTATTAATCAAGTATGTTCTTACTATCACTTGTTTCTCTAGTATGAGCAGTTATAGCATTTATAGCATATATGGGAACAAATATATTGGCAGAGTTTTCTTTATTTCTGTCACCTTTATGTAGACGTAACCATCTCTTGTTAGATTACTTTTTCTAAAAGAAATATATTTCTTGCTTTTGTCTAATTTATTAATCAAGTATGTTCTTACTATCACTTGTTTCTCTAGTATGAGCAGTTATAGCATTTATAGCATATATGGGAACAAATATATTGGCAGAGTTTTATATATTTTATACTTAATAGTTATTAGCGTTAGTCGACGATCTCATCTGACGCTATTTTTTTTGTTTGTCATTACTGGCAAACGAACAGGTGGGTTACCTGCTGTTAAGTGATCACCACCGTCCATGGACACTAACAACACCAGAGGAATCGCAAGTGTGTTGCCACCCTTTGGACGGAAAGGATTAGGGGAGGGAGAGGAGGAGAGGGGAGGGGAGGTGGGTCGGAGCTATTTCACTGACCGAACGAAACGCAACAATGGCAAGCACTGTTACTTCACGTCGGTTTTCTATGAGAGGGTGGTACTACCCCGGGCGAGCCGACTCATTCATGCTGAAACCAGTAAATAGCGATATGGCTCTGGATGGTAAACGCTCTGTTCCTAGAGGGTAAAGAGACAGGCTCTCAAATGCAGCTGCTGGAACATACCTATGTGCTTGGTGACTGATTTTCAACCGGCCAGGTGAGCTAACAACCCTTTTACAATGCCATCACAATCGTTTCCTTCGTCGAAACCTCTGGCTTAGTATCAAGGATTCGAACCTAAATACATTGATACGGTGTTTAAGCACCCTAATCACTTAGCTATAATCTCTTCAAAAGTACTCTACTTTTACTTATTTCTACTCTTTACTACTAAGACTATAAAAATTTAACCACAAATTTTATTGCTTTAAGTCTATATAATTGTTATTTAAACCATGGCGCCAGTGTACCCATTGTTTCATAAAGGTTTAGTATTATTCATTAAAATTCCTTTTCCAACATTTACACGGTATGAAAATACGAATTGATGACGCTCAGAAAGCCTACCCACCTGTTAAAACCCTGAACTAACTGCCGAAATCCGGACCCACATTTGCAGTTTTATGAGTGCGACCCAGACTACTTAGATTTTCATGCCCTAGATGGGAAAATTTGCGGTCTAAACTTGCGATATTTTCTCGGAACCTTAAATTTAGGACCTAAGTATTTGGGTGGAAAATGTGTGTATTTATATTACTAGAGAGAATTTCGTAGTTATGTGGACACTGTTAAATATGCTATGTTTTAAAATGTCAAAGGCATGTAACATGGTAGAGTGATGACACTGTGCTAGTGTTGTTATTCCAACCACAATACAGTCCAACAACGACGATCACTGAGAGATCACTAATGCATCACCGGTTATCACTGTTAATTAGACTTTGAAGCATCTTGGTTTCTAGGTATATGTCGGCGTAAGAGCGTGCTCCAGATAACTCCAGATCCATCACAGAAACGACTCTACTAGTCAGAATTACAATATATTTCCTTCTCCACAACGTCACCTTACAATAATCGTACAAAGAATGTCTTTTTAACTGAATCTAACATTACTTTTATATTGCTCATTCGTAACTCACTAAACTACCCTATATCTCTTTTTCTTTGCCAATAATAGAACATATTTTCTTAATTACAAACATAGGTAACATTAACGGTTTACAAGACAATCTACAACTATTTTAATTCTTAATTATAAGTCGAAATATATCTGAATTCGTTTAATTATCTAGAAATAATTATAATAAATATACACCGGAAATATCCCATTTTACTCTTCTGTGACAAATACAAATAATATTTATTTAAAATTGTTAAAACAATATTAGATAATAATTAAATATATTCAAAACTTCTAAAGTTGAAATATATCTTAGTTCGCTTAATTATTTAGTAACATTTATAATAACAATAGACCGGAAATATCATATGTTCCACGTTTGTGCCAATCATATTTAATATTCTTAAAATAATATGATATAATAATTATAAACATAACCAAAATTAATAATCTTAAATCGTTACTTATCATAGTAATGTGTTTGGAAAACAGTGCTAAGATCATGAATGTTAGAGACTAAAAGAATAATCCTTTAAGGTTAATTTAACGTCGGTATTATCTAAAATTGATTCTAAAATAAGTGTTATTTTAAGTTCCGAGTTAGCTGATAGATGGCACTACAGATGCTTTGATTTTATTTGTTTGTACATACATTGAAACCAGATGGCAGTACAGTCGCGCCCATATATACATAGCTTGAACCCAAATTGCGATATATTAAAGTAAAGACAAAAGTGTCTCAGTGTCAGGTACCGATCTCATTGCCTGGTCACTAGACATACATAAGTGGAACATAGAAGGCGATACGCCTAACTGCCACTATTATACCTATTGTATAGTGTCGTTTCAAAACTATCATACTACCCAGGTCATTTATTTATAAATTATTTACTCACACTCCAGACAACTAGTACAAAATATAGTTAAGTACTCACCTTTGCGGTTTATTTGAAAATATGTGCTATTACTATAATATAATTATTGGTGTGATTAATTATTATTATACTATAGATTTAATAGATGAAATTTAAGTACTTGTTGTAAGCCTGTAACAGATACAGCACTCTTCCCGAAGAAAAGTATGGATATAATTCCCACGCCAGTTCACGAAGCATTGGCGATTTTAAAATCCGATAAATCCACAGTTCTATAATTTGAATAGAAACCACAATTCACATCAACCTGTAAGCCTGCAATAACAGAGGATAACAAACAAAACCTTAACATAAAAACGCGTGTGTTATCTACCATCAAGGCAGTATCTCCGTCATGGCGGAATTGGACCGTTAACTTTTTAACGTCGTTATGCGTACATAATGCGCTGTAGAGGCCGAAGCGTGTACCAATTTTGGGCAATTTTTTCATACCGTTTTTCCCTTGTTATCGTATAGCGAGACTGAACAAATATTACTAAGATTAAATTTGTCGATAGATTGAACCATATTTTACTATCCCAATTTACAGAATTACCTTTCTTAAAAACTTAGTCCACCTTTTTTTGTAACATTATTTTCAAATCTACATTATCGAGAGATGAAATATTCTAAGTAGATATATAAATAACTGTTACCCGACGTAGTAAATATGAGCAAGAAAGGTAGTTCATTTTATCTTTTAATGTAAGTTCTAGGTTCGTCCGTATATATGTTGATAATCAATGATGATGCTGGGCGATGATGATAATCAAAAGATAGACTAGAAGGATTTTATAGACAGTAATATTCAATTAATAGGTAAATTTATATTATATTGCTAGCACTTACATTAAAAAACACATTCTACTGATTTTACCAAACGTTATAATATAGTAGGATAAAGGTAAACACGAAAACGCAGTTTATTTGAAACACTCGAAGATTTGAGAGTTTTTACGAGTTAACATAAAGTGAATTTACTTGGAAATCTTAATGTTACGGAACAATATAGAAATTAACTTGGAATCCGAAAACCGTTCTTGTGCCAACGAGGTCGGTAGAACTCCGCATTGTGACGTCACGCATTCCACTCTTTTTGCTTTTGGAGAAGGCTTTACGAATTGTTTTTCCATAATTCTGAAAGATGGTACTCTACAATTCTTTGTTTCGATAAAAATAATTAAGGAGATGATCAACCGGAGTCATGTATCGTTGTTGGAAATTATATGAAGAGAAGTCATTAACTGATATACTTTAACAAAAATATTTTGGTGTAACTCTTTATTAGGCTATAGTAAGTTCTATAATGAGAGACAGATAATGATAATCTATATCCCTATCTTATATACATATAATAAGAATGTAAGTCTAACGTGCCTGCAATTTTCAGATTTTTGTAAAAAAATTTTGCAGGTGTCTTGGAATAAGTATTAAAATACATTCATTCATTTTTAATAATGTCCGTTCGTTTGTCTGTCTGTTTGTATGAAGACGCATCACTGCTAAAGAACTGCTTTCACGATAAAATCTGGGTTTCGTTAAAATCGGTTAACTCTATCAAAAGTTATTGTAATTTTAACGAGGACTGCGACTTAAGTACGAGAAAAAAGTATATCAGTAAATGGACTTTAATAAAATTATCCGTTTTTTTTACATTAGGAGCCACGCGGACAGAGTCGCGGGCATAGCTAGTAATTAATATACTAAGTATTAATTTAACATTTGCCTGGTGTTTAATAGTCTCTTTTCTCTAAAAAAAGTGTTTCACCCAAAATTTATGAACACCGATTTCAGTTGCCAAATTACGATCACGTTAAGTATCTTAGATAACTATGAACATAATTCATCAATATATAAATGTCAAAACCTATAGTTTTCATTATAAACCTTCGTCGTGGAATATAATAATCAATGGACTACTTTAGGCTACAAGTATACAAACAAAGTATACTGATAAATTTATTCAGAGGTACCATCTGGAGCATTACGTGAGCGAGTAACAAGGAATCTGAAGTACTTAATACTTCATATAAACATCTGAGACACAACAAACTGTTCGTTTATATATAGAATCTACCTTCATGCTTACTGAATAAAAGTTGGAACTTACAAAAAAAAACTGTATAGGTTTTAGTGTTTGACCTTGATTCCCATCTGATGTTAAATACACTTAACCTAGAGAGCTCTGATTCTCAAGTGCAGCTACCGGAACATACTAACAAGTGTTTTTTATATCATAGGGGGTGCTTTCACGATAAGATCTGGGTTTCGTAATATCGGTTAACTCTATCAAAAGTTATTGTAATTTTAACGAGGACTGCGACTTAAGTACGAGAAAAAAGTATATCAGTAAATGGACTTTAATAAAATTATCCGTTTTTTTTACATTAGGAGCCACGCGGACAGAGTCGCGGGCATAGCTAGTAATTAATATACTAAGTATTAATTTAACATTTGCCTGGTGTTTAATAGTCTCTTTTCTCTAAAAAAAGTGTTTCACCCAAAATTTATGAACACCGATTTCAGTTGCCAAATTGCGATCACGTTAAGTATCTTAGATAATCAATATGAACATAATTCATCAATATATAAATGTCAAAACCTATAGTTTTCATTATAAACCTTCGTCGTGGAATATAATAAACAATGGACTACTTTAGGCTACAAGTATTCAAACAAAGTAAACTGATAAATTTATTCAGAGGTACCATCTGGAGCATTACGTGAGCGAGTAACAAGGAATCTGAAGTACTTAATACTTCATATAAACATCTGAGACACAACAAACTGTTCGTATATATATAGAATCTACCTTCATGCTTACTGAATAAAAGTTGGAACTTTTTTTTAAAATACATTATGGGTTTTAGTGTTTGATCATAATTCCCATCTAATGTTAAATACACTCAACCTAGAGGGCGCTGATTCTCAAGTGCAGCTACCGGAACATACTAACAAGTGTTTTTTATATCATAGGGGGCAAACGAACAGGTTTGTCACCTTATAGTAAGGGATCACCGCCATAAATAGACACAAGCAACACCAGGGGAGTCGCAATTGCGTTGCCGGCCTTTTAAATAGGTTTATTGAAGGATTGTAACTCGTAGTGTATTGGAAATACCGCCTCTAGAAATTGATTTCACAAGGTCGAAATACGAGGTAGAAATGATCTTGAGAACTTCACCGTAGGAGACCTCCACTCATCAAGGTGGTGTGGATGAAATTCAATTTCAGGCGAGTTGTACGATATTGGATTGCAGCGGCAGGTATCAGCCCAAACAACTCCTCTGAACACTCACACCGTGGTAGATGCAATAAAGGTCGCAAAAAGAACGCAATGTCCCGACGCAGTGTCAATGTTTGACGATAGATTTTGAACTTGTGGGTGGTATCTAGCCAGGCGGACTTAGTAAAACACAGCCTATGGTTGCTATGGTTTCATCATCATATATTCCTCCATCGAAGGTTCCGACTCAGTTGCTAAGAGCCTGTCCAGATGAAGCGATTTACGCGCGAGTCTACTCGCGCGCTTTAAAATATATTGCGTCCAGATACCGCCTCTCTACCCTAGGAAACGTCGCATACGTCGTACGGATAGACGACTGACAACTATGTTCACTATTCGCCACATCGCCACTGACTCGCGCGTAGTACTGGACGCAGCAATGGGGCCTGAGTATCTCCAGGCACGCGGCGCTCGAATCGAGAGTCCCGCTCATTGCACGCGTTTGACGCGCGAGTTAGGAAACGCGCCGCACCATCTGGACGGGATATATGTAGCTCTAGTATCTCGAGTACGTGCGAGTGCCTACGCGCGAGTCGACTCGCGCGTAAAACGCCTCATCTGGACAGGCTCTAAGATTCGAACCTACGTCCATCAATGCGGTGTCCAAACACGTTACCAACTAAGCCATCACATGTATTTATTAAACAATTAATAATATTCACTTTACCTTAAATGTAACATTGGCTCATTCCTGTACCCTCAATTGGTAATTCTGACGATCTGTGTTATTGCATGTAAGGTTTTTGGAAAGGTTTGGCGTTTGACAGATTCTCATCTGGTGTTAACCGTCGATATATCAAAAGATGGCAACACACAGTGTAGAAGGACTGCCTCTCTATTACAATTTTCAAGATATACTTATAAGTGGTTAGCGGTAGATCTCTTTTGAGATTGATAATTATCGAAGCAAGCGTTAAAATGTTAATCAGAATGCGTTATGCTTTCACCACAATGTTTTCGATCATAAAGTAAGCTCCTATAATCTTTATATGAATTGATACTACGTCACTAAGAGGTCTAAATCCGCTAATACTGATGGCGTTTGTATCCGATTCTTTGGTAAAGACAAAAGTTACAGGAAAATAGCATGTTGATCAAATATCTGTAGATTTTTGCTAAAATAGCCAACATCATTTACTTGCAAATTTGGTACTTAAACTTGACAGACACTTTCCTTTCAAAACGTAATGCCTTCCTGAAACATGCAATTTGGAACTTTTATGATTTCCCTTTACAAGACCATTTGATATAATAATTCCTTATGTTATTAAGTTTGTCTCGTAACGGATTTAAAACGATTTGTTTTTTATAATACTTTGATATTTCTTATTGAAATTGTCGTATTTCTGTAAAGTTGAGAATACGATTCGCTTCAATTTACTCATTGCTCTGACAATAGAATATACAGATGTGACGTGCTCGCCTGTCGGTGTTCGACAAGTTCATGTTGACACAAATAAAGTCACTGCCAGGATAGTACAAATGTATTTCATTGCGGGATATACTTTGAATTTTCTATTCGAATGTGTATGTGTATGTATGTGTATAGAATTTGATATTAAATGACTGGTGACGGCAACTATATTGAGAAAGCCACAAATATTCTCATAGCATTCTTTGATATATAATGGTACAGAAACATTGATTATCGAGGTTAAACTATACTAACACACCATAGGTACTACTAATAAGGTATATGACTTCGCTGGCATAAATATTTTGCCTATTGGTTCATCTTTTTTGATGGATACTCGTACTATCGTTAATATTAAATTCATAACATACCTTCGAATTAAACTAAAACATGAATGTATCCTAAATCTAAATCGTATCAAAACTATACATAATATTTGGCGTAATATTCAGCTTCTTCATGTTTGGGTCCTTTAATAATCGATTTAAAGTCTTGAAAATACATTTCTTTGAACGAAAGGCAGAAATTGAAACCCCATTTAGAGAGTTCTGATGTGCTTATGTAACATAAATGAGAATTATAAACGGAGTCATAACCAAGCAAGACAATATAATAACGAAAAAAAATCAATATAGAAACATGCGTATACTTTTTTAAAAGCCAGAAACGCACTTGTGACTCACCCGGTGTTGCTAGTGTCTATGGACGGCGGTAATCACTTACCATCGGATGACCCGTCTGTTCGTTTGCCTCCTATAATATATAAAAAAAAACCATAGCGCCCTATGATCTTAAATTACACATATATATAAATACTTTGATAATTAGAAGATGAATACATGCGAACAATTATGTTAGCGAAACAATCCCCCCAAAACTCAACAAGTTCCTCTTTCAAAGTTCTTTTTAATATATTATAGGTTTTAGCTTTTGACCACGATATCTCATCAGGTGTTAAATAAAGGTGGTAAACAAGCCAAACCTAGTGGGGACTGGCTCTCAGGTGCAGCTGCTGCTACACGCTAATAGGTGCTTGGCGACAGATCTTCAACTTAATGATGGTAACTAGCTTTGTTTTTATTGTAGCACGGGAAAATGACTGCACTGTGCCTGATGGTAAGCACAGGACAATTCATAAACAATGGCGACCACCGAGTGACACACTATCCATCGCCTGTCACCGCTGTCATGCCGGCCTGCGAAACGCTGGATATGCACAGACTGATCCCGAAACGCGACCCGCGGATGTGAAACACTATGGCTGGCTTTTTTGCCATATACATAGTAGTTGCGACCCAGTCAGGCTATAAAACCCTAACACCCCGCTTTCGCCATTGCCTCGTTCGTTATTCAGCAGGGTGTACCACGTGCAGGTGAGGTTGGCTTGAGTGTCTCAAGTCTTAGATGTTATCCTTACCACAATGCTATGTTCTCATTAAGATGTATTCCTTTACCGAAATATCCGGTTCAGTTGAAAGGATTAGAAAACAGGCTCTCAACGAAGCCATCATAGTTTCCAAAGTTCAGGAAATAGTGACAGTATCTACGTAGTATTTATTGCCATTTCTGACTGCATCGACACTATACGTGATTAGTGTAATATGCACCTGAACTTTGGAAACTATGATGGCTTCGTTGAGAGCCTGTTTTCTAATCCTTTCAACTGAACCGGATAATAAGAAGTGCCTAGATATCACTGACATCTTGCCTTTTAAAGGCCCATCTATATAAGTCAAAGCGATTACTATTTATACATAATTCCGCAAAATAATTTAAGTAACACAAAAATAATAAAGTATGAACAAATTAATGTTATTTAAGCTATACAACTTTACTACGTTTACGTTTCCTGTTTCGACTTGTAGATCGGCGACATCTTGCCTTTCATAGGCCGAACTATGAAGTCAAAGAATATACTATTTATTCATAATGATCAAACTAACGATTCAATTCTATATAATTATATCCATTCTTATTTAAGTCTTCTTAAAATCTATAAAATATTAATAATTCTTATTTATGTATCTTTAATATGGTGGCGCTAGTGTCAATGTGTCTCTCTAATATGGTGGCGCTAGTATCAATGTGTATCT
>MU159237.1:26120-36738 GCA_015888305.1 Antheraea pernyi | reverse complement strand
AAAAAAACAAACGTTAAAAAAAAAAAAAAAAAAAAAAATCATGACGCGTGACTATAGGAAAGCACAGAAACTCTGTACTTCAGGTATTATCATGGAAGAGTATATTCTGGGAGTTACTTATTATATCGAAGTCAATATTCATTGTGAAATGGAAAAGAAATATTAAACAAATCATAGACTGTAACCAAAGTACTTCAATTTCTACTACTACTACTTTTTATTTCTATAGGTTATGTTCACTTGGCACAACTTTATAAGTTACTAGCTTCTGTCCGCGACTTCGTCCTCGTAATTACTTTGGGCTACCGCTAACACACAACGGAAGCTCACAAAAGGATTGATATATAATAAATAAAAATATATAGCCTTTTTCAATAAATAATCTATCTAATACTGAAAGATTTCAATTCGGACCAGTAATTCCTGAGATTAGCGCGTTCAACCAAACATTAAAAAAATTTTTTTTTCGAACTGACTACGCTATTGACCTAGCAAGGTCTTAACAGCTTCACCGGACTACTCTGTTGGCTTGTTGATTACTACTTAATATGAAATAGAACTTAGAAGCTCTATTAGAAGAAAAACAAATAGAAGCTCTGAATCGTTGATGAAATGATACAATAAGCACAATATTTCTACTAAAATAAATAGATAAGAATTTAAATTAAATAATTTAAATTTCCTTGACAATAATTTGTTTGAATATACTAGAAAATAGCAATAAAACAGATAATTTTCATCCTTACGGAAATTCTTGTTCTAATATAATTTTAATTGGCAACACTATTCAGAAGAGCAAAGATCCGTGTAAAAACAGGAAAAAACGTGCAGCGTGGGAATAACTTTACTTAGTTTTAATGATGACTAAATTGGGCCTTTTCCTATTTAGGTGCATAGTACAAGTTACGCATACAAATTAAATGCCTTGTTAATTTATATCAATACTAATGCCCATGAAATAGTGTAAATGTAGATTTTTTTATTTTTTATTGCGTACCTATGTTCGGATAAGCCGAAAACTTTATTCAAAATAAATAACTCATATAAGATAGAGTAAATCGTGTATTTACGTCTATCTTCCCCTAAAATAACCGTTCAATAATAATAATAATTGTTGTTATGTCTATTTTTAGACTTCGGTGCCGTCACCGTTAGTAAATTTAAATTCAATCTTATAAAATGCGTGTTGCGCCCACGCTTTTGTAATCGATCCCTATTAGCTCCCGCACACTCCGCGGTTCTCAATAATATCTCGAGCCTAGGTCGTCCCCGTGCGGAGCCCTCTTGATATTATTTTCGCGATACAGTGACTCACCTACATCACTTGAACACACATATGAGATTATCTCTCTAACACACGTGCACATACATACACATTGTTGGAGGGTTTACTTTTTTTCCCTCAATCGAACTGAATCGAATAGTTTAGTTCGTTTCAAATCCGATATACACGTATTCATTGGTGAATCATGCAATTTTCATTGCATAATTCACAAATGCATATATGTATGAATAGCTTAGCATAGTTTAGCTAGGACAGACGCGTCTTTTTCGGTAACAGCCCAAGCCGAGGTGTGCGTGCACCCTTGTGTATGTTACCCAAAACCCAAAATCGGTTGTGAGCCTTAAGCTCCAACCTTAGTAGTCCGGTGAAGCTGTAAAGACCTTGCCAGGTCAATAGCATAGTCAGTTCGAAAAAAAAAAAAAAAAAAATCAATGTTCCGGTCGTGTTGTAGTCTTGTCTCTTGAATATGATGCAGCGGTACCGGAGGTGGGTGATAACATGCAACATCGTGCAAATTATGAATGTCCAATTATATAGGAAACTTAATAGCAAGATTAGAAAAAGCAAAAGACATTAGTAAAGTTTCATGAAGTAAAATTATTCTCGTTACAAAAAAGCATAAAACTAAACCGTATTATCTCGTTCATTATTTTCTATTCAAGGAATGCTCTCTTGGCTGAACTCTGGTTCTTTGTAAAGCTGATAGGTGTCGGAGGTATTCGCTGTTCGTTCCTATCTCGAGCAGTTTGCAGACGTCTTAAACTTTTATACATTTATCAAATGCTCCCGTGGGTATTTTCTTTTTCATTTCGTCTCGGAAAATGTTACAAAGCTTTTAAATATTAAATTAGGTAAATCTTATTACTTAAGAAGCACTAAACTAACAATTATTTTGTATAAACGTGACAAAGTAAGGTACCTGAAACTTTTCCGGTTGCACTAAGCATAGTTTTCGTATCTACCAGTCCCAATATTTTATCCTCATTGTTGTCATTGGTTGTTTATATATTTCTGCTATCATCTTCTACGACATTTTATGATCTCATATCAAATTAAATCAAAATGTACTTTATTCAATTTGGGCCCTGATAAGGCGCTTATAAACGTCAAAGCTACCACCGGTTCAGAAAACAACTCAGTCATCGAGAAGAACCGACGAGAAACTCGATCTGATTTATCTCTTTATGGTATATTTTTACAAAACGTAAATAGTTATATTCGTTTTTAGTGGTTGTACAGAGAGGGACATCATTTCCAGACTTCACAATCGTACACATATTGATCCACCCTATAATAAGCCTTTAGACATTAAAACCAGCTTGGCATGGTTTTTGAACTTACTATTTAGTCTCACTATCTCTGACTATCTAGTTACGTTAATTATTGAGACAATTACAAATGGATGCCAATTAAAATGCTATAAAAATTTAAAAATATTGTTTAAATGTACGAAAATTTATAAATTAGAAATGGTAACGATTCATAAGCAATTACATTTGTAAAAGATTTTAAATCAAGTTCTTTAATAATTCTTATAAACAGAAAACTAGTCCATTAAACACAGTAAAAGTAATATAGAACAAGCAAAGCAAAAGATTTATAAATTCATCAGAGATGTAGCAGCAAAATTAATGCTTAAAATGCACATTTTCTCAATGAAATTTTCTGCATAATTAAGTTCCTCGACTCTCAACACATTTACATAACCGATAACTTAATCACGAAACCACGTTAATCTGTTTGTTTGAATAATTAAAGCGAGTTATTCCTGAATAATATTTAGAATTCAAGAATTCACTCTGAACGTCACGGGAATGAGAAGCAAGTTACATTTAAGCAAGATATTTAAACAGATAACTTTTTTGTAAAACATTAATTACAATACACGTAAATTACAATTTCATTCTGGTCATACAAGACATTGTCTCTTGGACAATTGTGGCGTGTTTCTTGTAACGGATCAGTTTTGCAAGTATCTACTACATCCATTTTTGATAAATAGATTTCACTATATATTATAAAAACAAAGTCTACTGCCACTTTTGTCTGTCTGTTGGCGATAAACTCAAAAATACTGAATGGATTATCATGCAGTTTTCTCCAGTAAATAAATTAAGTTCCTGAGTAAGGTATAGGTATATAATTTGTCAAGGTTTCTTTTAATTATCCGGGCGAGACAACGTCCGCCGGGACCGCTAGTAAAGTATAAAATAGATAAACAGCTAAGTAAAGTTACTTTAGATATCACATAAAAAAATATTTGTTCTATGACATTTTCTATATTACTGATGCTATGTTTCCTTTAACCGAAACCTCAGATTCATTATAGATATTCGAACCTATACATTTCTCGCGAATCTTTACCACTAGCGAAGAATATAAAAGTGAACGTAAAACGTATTTATACGTACTATATCATATGTATAACATTGAAACAACTTAAGGATAAATAAATGTCAATTTTGGATTACTGTAATAATGTTTTAATTTTGTTTTTTTTTGACACTTTTGACGGTATTATGCACATGCCCAGATTTTTAAGGCTATAATTCATAAAAAACAAAAATATTGACAAGAACCTACGTACGTCAATTGAACCGTTGTTGGATAAAGCTAACAATGAGTCATCGTTGCTTCATAATGCATATACTATGAATTTATATCGCGTAATACAAAAATTAATGTGTCATATGAAATTATGAACGTACATCACTGTTTTTATATAATTAATCTAAATGACTGTTCATTATAATTTACAGAATTCACACGCTTGCTAAGTATCGCGAGGGTCCTGAGAAATTCATGCAAATATGGTGATAATCGTTTCATGTGATATATAATATAACAGATGTGAAATATTAATTTTGAAAATTTACATATTAAATTAGATATAATTTCCATGTATCTGGGATTATAATTTACAGAATTCACACGCTTGCTAAGTATCGCGAGGGTCCTGAGAAATTCATGCAAATATGGTGATAATCGTTTCATGTGATATATAATATAACAGATGTGATATATAATATAACAGATGTGAAATATTAATTTTGAAAATTTACATATTAAATTAGCTATAATTTCCATGTATCTGGGATTATAATTTACAGAATTCACACGCTTGCTAAGTATCTCGAAGGTCCTGAGAAATTCATGCAAATATGGTGATAATCGTTTCATGTGATATATAATATAACAGACGTGAAATGTTAGTTATGAAAATTAACAAATTATATTAGATATAATATTCATGTTTCTGGGATAGATTTCGATATAAAGCTCACGCCCTGCACCGCTACGTGCACTATGAAATTATTTAGTTAAAATTAATGGTAAGTTGTAAATGGTTTAAGTTAAGAATGTGCTAATTCAAAAATTATTTTGGGCGCGATTAGAGTGAACAATTGTGGTCAAATTTTACTGCAACGTTTAATAGTAAAGAGTCACAACGCAACGCTTGTAATAAAGAAAAAGATTGTGATACAGAAGGGGTACCTAGAATCATTGAAAAAAATATATAAAAAAATGTGTGTTATACTTCTTTGGCGTAACAAGATAAAAATCTTTTCAAAAATTTTATCTTTCGCCTTATTCTACGTTTGTAGAAAAAAAGACACTAACAATATAAAAAGTTGAATATAGCTAACTTTATGGTGTCGGTTTTTCGTGGCGGTGTGCGCGAGCATCGTAATTACTTCAGGGTGTCGGTTTTTTGTGCCGTTGTGCGCGCGCATTGTAAAAATTTACTCTCATTTTTCCCTAACGCGCCGAAAGAAGTATAACCTCAAAGAATCGAGGCAACCATAAGGTCAGCTTACAAAAGTGAAAATCAAAACCCAATGAAATAATTGTGCTTTTTTTTGGAGTTTTTAAATCAATAATAGGCCGAATGATTTAACTTTTATAATTTGTAAATCGAAATTATTAACATTCGTATGCTTTCACATCCTTTTTGTACTCCGACCAATACATACATTTTTATACAGTTTATTCATTAGTCAATTATATCGTGGGCTGTACAAGTTCAATACAAAATATTAATATCATCTATATATTAATACGTGAAGCCTAAAGTTTGTATCCCTTTTTAACGGAATTGGGCGAACGGATAAACGTGAAATTTGGCATAGTTAAAGTTTATATGGAGGAGAAGTGCAGAAACCTATTTATTTTATATAAAATGCATTAGAAGTACAAAATTAATTAAAATATGGATTACTCACACTACTGCTTCAATTTTACACAACATATACACACATGTAAATAAAAAAGACATTTTGACATCTGTCAATAAAGGACTTTAAAAAAGGTTCTGAAAGAGGTTGCTATGCTCGATTGTGTGTATTATTTTACTCTTACGTTCCAATTACCCTTTTTCATTCTACATTCAATAATGATATTATAACTATTACTATAATATTTACCCTTTAAAAAATCAATGAACTATGGTCGAATGTCGACCACTGGACGCCCACTAGTTACATGTAAACACGCCGTTATACTACGCGTCGCTAGTATGATTCAAGCGCAATATGTCACAAGCATGTCGTGATGATCGGTGATGCGAATTCATACGTTTTCCTCCTGCCAAAAATCGCTCAACGCGGCAAAAGTATTTTCAGTTCAATAGTTATGCTGCAAAAAAGAAGAATATCGATCAAGACGAGATATATAAAAACCTTATCATATACACTACAAGTTTTGTATCAAATAACTACACTATTACGTTCGTACGTTTCATTGTAATGGCAAATACTTTAATATTATGAAGAGAAGTTACATTGTCTAAGATTTGAAATTTTCAGGTCAAAGCGAGTACTTCATATTCTTGAGAGTTTTTATTCATCTCGAAGGCGCTGTTCTAAAGACGACACCTCGCGTAATAAGGGTGATGAAAATGCAAAACTATTATTTTACTGCCAACTTTGAATGTGGTAGTAAAAAGGGGTTTTACTCACGAATTTCTTTTACGACTTACATCTCACGTAATATTTAAATATACAATTTATGATGGGACTCTGTTATTTCCGCAAAATACACAAGAGAACTTAGTTACGTAAATATTTACTTACGTAAAATATATTAAAGATGTAAGTAGAAAAATTGTGTGCATGACTTTGATAATTTGCGACTAACTTAATTACTTTATAACAAAACTATACATAATTCTAATGGTGGTAGAGCCACTCTGATACTATTACTGGTTTCAGCATGAATGGGTCGGCTCGCCCGGGGTACTACAACCCTCTCATAGAAAGCCGACGTGAAGTAACAGTGTTTGCATTGTTGCGTTTCGTTCGGTCAGTGAGAGCACCGAAGGCCCACCTCCCCTCCCTTCTCCTCTCTCCTCTCCCTCTCCCTTCCCTAACCTTTCCCCCAAAGGGTGGGTGGCAACGCACTTGCGACTCTTCTGGCGTTGTTAGTGTCCATGGACGGTGGTGATCACTTAACAGCAGGTAACCCACCTGTTCATTTGCCACATATGACATAAAAAATAAAAAAAAAGATACGTTGAGACATAGTCTATACTGATATTATAAAGAGGTAAAGTTTGTGAGTTTGTGACGTTGTAGCGGATAATCTTAGGAACTACCGGTCCGATTTCAAAAAATATTTCAGTGTTATATAGCTAATTTATCGACGAAGATTATAAGGAAGGTCACGCTAAGACCAATAGGACTCAGGAGGTTGGGCCTCAGGGTGGCCCTCGAGAAGACCGAGGCCCTACTCTTTCATGGGCCTCGGCGGGGGCCACCTCCTGGGGCTCACATTGTGGTGGAGGGAGCCCGGATCAGGGTGGGGACCCAGATGAAATATCTGGGCCTCACCCTGGACGGGCGCTGGCGGTTCGAGCCCCACTTTGCGGGGCTCGGACCGCGAATTTCTGGGGCGGCGGCGGCACTCGGCCGGTTACTCCCCAACGTGGGGGGGCCGGGCGCCGGGTGCCACCGACTCTACATGGGAGTCGTGCGGGCGATGGCCGCAAATCGATCAAAACGAGATATATAAAAACCTTATCATATACACTACAAGTTTTGTATCAAATAACTACACTATTACGTTCGTACGTTTCATTGTAATGGCAAATACTTTAATATTATGAAGAGAAGTTACATTGTCTAAGATTTGAAATTTTCAGGTCAAAGCGAGTACTTCATATTCTTGAGAGTTTTTATTCATCTCGAAGGCGCTGTTCTAAAGACGACACCTTGCATAATAAGGGCGATGAAAATGCAAAACTATTATTTTACTGCCAACTTTGAATGTGGTAGTAAAAAGGGGGTTTACTCACGAATTCCTTTTACGACTTACATCTCACGTAATATTTAAATATACAATTTATGATGGGACTCTGGTATTTCCGCAAAATACACAAGAGAACTTAGTTACGTAAATATTTACTTACGTAAAATATATTAAAGATGTAAGTTGAAAAATTGTGTTCATGACTTTGATAATTTGCGACTAACTTAATTACTTTATAACAAAAGAATAGTCCGGTGAAGCTGTTAAGACCTTGCTTGATCAAAAGCGTAGACAGTTCGAAAAAAAAAAAATTTATAACAAAACTATACATAATTTTAATGGTGGCAGAGCCACGCTGACACTATTCCTGGTTGCAGCATGAATGGGTCGGCTCGCCGGGGTAGTACCAACCTCTCATAGAAAGCCGACGTGAAGTAACAGTGTTTGCATTGTTGCGTTTCGTTCGGTCAGTGAGAGCGCCCCCTCCCCTCTCCTCTCTCCTCTCCCTTCCCTAACCCTTCCCCCCAAAGGGTGGCAACGCACTTGCGACTCCTCTGGCGTTGTTAGTGTCCATGGACGGTGGTGATCACTTAACAGCAGGTAAACCACCTGTCCATTTACCACATATGACATAAAAAGTAAAAATAAAATAAAAAGATACGTTGAGACATAGTCTATACTGATATTATAAAGAGGTAAAGTTTGTGACGTAGCGGATAATCTTAGGAACTACCGGTCCGATTTAAAAAAATATTTCAGTGTTATATAGCTAAATCCATAAGGGATTACCCCAAGTTAAAAAAAAAAAAAAAAGACCAATAGGACCGGAAAACTAATGAAAAATATTTCAAAATCGGGGTTTTTTTCCTTTTGAGGGCTTTCGTTCCGTGGTAGCGTTAATCCAAAGTAAGTTAAAAGTCGCGGGCATAGACTAATATTATATATTATATGTAAATCACAAAAAACGTTAACGCACTGTAACATGTTTTCTGTGTAATAATATCATTTCTAAATAATGTTTAAACCTACGATCAGAGCTTTCGGTTAAGTTAAACATCTTGATAAGCCCATATCAGTATAGAATTTGCCAATCCTACCGTTGTTACATTACAAATCTTTCAACAAACATATCTATGAGCATTCCGGCATTTAGATTTGATAATCATCTTAAACTCATCGTCATTAAATATATTAAATATATCAAAAATAAATTAAATAAACAAATTTGTTATATGTACTCATGCGCCATCTATTGCACGATGTTTGTATTATGCCAAAATATTATTCAATGCACTTACAATAATTTCCCTGTTATAATAATTCGTCCTCTAGGGGGCCAGTGACGGAGCTATGCCAGCGGGATTTTCACGGTCTGTGAATATAGACCGAGCGTTGGATCGTACGTTTCCTGCTTTTGGTAATTTCAACCGTCTCTTGCCATTTGTCTGCTCCCTGAGATATCTGCCCATCGAGTTGCTGGTATTCTTCTATGATACTCTGGGATAGCTATTCATCTTCGGGGTCTCCAGCATAGCTAAAATGTCCTTTAGTATTTTGAGGGTTCTCTACTTCCATCGGGGCGGTTACGGCTTAGCAGCCTCTGAACAAGCGGTCATCTCAATATCAGTCTGCGTGATGCGCGCTTGTTTTTCTTCTTTCTTTGCCGCCAATTCCTCTATTGTCTTTGGGACTGGATTCACCATCTTTTGACCGCAATGAACAGCCCGGGTGACGGTGCCTGCTGCTAGGCGTCAAACATACAGGTTAATTCCCCAAGCGGTGACATAACGAACTAACAGTGACACCACAATCAACAAGTCAGTCGAGTGCCTTTTAGTGTGGAGTTACAAATTACCATATAAGCAAATTGGTTTTTATTATCTTTAGAAATGTATTTATTATATTTGAAAGTGTAATACGCCAGACTTGTAAGTTACAACGCTATGAGAATTTTAGCTGTATTTTCATCGCTTCATTATGCGAGGTGTCGCCGCTGATACTCGCCTGGGATGAAGTTTAAACTTTGAACGAAGTGAACTTGTTTTGTATGAATTTATAAACACTTAATAAACTTACTTTTCGTCAAAACGCTAGAATATTTTTAGAGTTTCTTTTAAAAAATGCTGTAAGTATAAGCTACATAATATGCGAACTAAATTAGTTTTACTAACTAGTGAGAAATAAATATATATATATGTGTGAGTAAATGCAATGAAGCATCGGCAATAATTGACGAGGCATTGGTAATTCAATTGATCATTCAATACTTACAGTTTGGTAGGTGGTAGAGGCACGCTGAAGCTATTACTGGTTTCAGTATGAATGGGTTGGCTCGTGGGATAGTTCGATTGGGCTCTCGTTGAAGTAACAGTGCTTGCATGGTTGCGTTTCGTTCGGTCAGTGGGAGCACCGGATTTTGCAAACCTATCTATATAAATATAATATTGAAATTGTTTTGTCGGCAACTCGTTATACTAGTGTTACGCGGCTCGCGCCGACGACCTAGCGCTGTTTGATAAATGCCGCCAAACACACCGCATCTGAGCCTAGTTTAATTCTTGTATTTAATAAAAATGAATATTGATGTAATTAAATAAATAAACAGTAATTATTTTATGGAACAAATTTGTAACTTATCTTTTCATTATGCCATAGCTGATCTCTGTCGTAGTCTGTTCTTTTAGGCATATAACATGTAATACAACACGCATGTAACACTTTTGATGTTACAAGCGTCCATAGGCTGCGGTATATACGATAGTCTGCAAAATTTCATTACAAAAAAAAACTTGAGAGGTGTCAAGGGACACCCGGATGGAACGAAGCTCCTTTCGATTAATTAGTGAAGGAATTGTAATATTTTTTTTTTTAAGTTATAGCAATATTTTTATTATTTTTTTTTTTAATTATTTACAAAAAACCTGTATACACTCAACAAAAATAATCATCGCGACACCACACTGCTCAATGCGAAATAGAAATGAAAATATCTGGCTTGCTTTCTATAAGAGAGAGAGAGACAGACAGACAGAGAAACATGCGCACGCCGCACAGCTTACAATAGCTTACTATAGCAAAAAGTGTCGT
>MU159237.1:3967-23024 GCA_015888305.1 Antheraea pernyi | reverse complement strand
GGTTAAGCACATTTTACTTGCGTTATCTTTGTATTATGCTAGGCATAAACAGCAAGGATTGCGTAACAAACACGTCTGCTCTAGACGAAGCACATTACAGCACTTCTTAACAAAAGGTCTTAACTGTAGCACATGTGCTGAATGGATCGTACTCGTTTGCTAAGACAAATTCCGTTCAGAGAATTTGTAGATGCAAAGAAGTCTGTTGGAAGTCTCATGCTTCGCTTTAAAAATTTCGTCAAGAGTGACATGACTGCATTGAACATCCCAAGCAGCCAATGGAAAGGGATGAGAAGAAGAAGCTAAATGATGTTACCCATTTCATGAAAGTTAGTTCGTTAGTTTTGTAGGTGATAGAGCCACGCTGAAGCTATTACTAGTTTTAGCATGAATGGGTCGGCTGGCCCGGGTTTTGTATCACCCTCTCACAGAAAAACGACATGAACTAACAGTGCTTGCACTGTTGCGTTTCGTTCACTCACTGAGAGCACCGGAGGCCCACTTCCTCTCTCCCTCTCCACTCCTTCCCCTCTCCAACACAGGCTGACAACGCACTTGCGACTCCTCTGGGGTTACTAGTATCTATGGACGGCGGTGATTAATTACCATCAGGTGACCCGCCTGTTTGTTTACCTCCTATAATATAAAAACAAAGTTAGTCAAAACACGACATAGTCGTTGACATAGTTTCAGCTATTGGAAGGAAGACGCATAAAGCATCACAAGCGGGCCACCGATCCCCGTCCAGCTGAGGCTATGTACGTTTGCCACAAATTTATTCACAAATGGAAGCGTTGCCAGGATACCTACTACTTAGATCATTCGTAACAGTTGTTAAGGCCTTGATGATGGTGATTAAGGTGCTGTTCGATGTTAAAAAGGCTTCTGGGCAAATAATCTTAATGAAAAATTCTTTATTGGCCATCATAATTATTGTATTTCAGATCACCGTTAAATATACATTATACTAAGTAACTAAAATATTATTTTGGTCCTTATTAACATAACTCATGTTCACATGGAAATTAAAACTTACTTGATTCAATATCATAAATATAATATTTAAGTTTATTTCAATATTGGCAAATGAAATCCAAGCTTCACATGTAAGTAGCATGTAGCACCGTTTCTTTTTAACACGTAATGATTGTTGACGCGTCAGAAGGAGACAAGTAGTTGAACTCTGTTTACATGTCACCAAAAACAACATATTCTATAACAAAACTGTAATTCTTTGATCTTATTATGTTTAAAATAAATTCTATTAGGTAATTTACACTTAAATTATTATCTACATTCTACGTTAAAATGTTTTTGCCTACAACCACCAATTTCATTAACATGGTCCAAAAAATTATGTCGGTCGTTACCCGGAACGTTTTTAGTCGAATGACGTCATTTCCGACCCGTACATCCGAAGCAATATAACCGACATCTCTGAGTAGCGTCGATTACATCAAAACATTTACCGAAGGATATTTTTTTATATAAGCACAAACTGGTCCTTAGGGGCTTACTACGATGAAACTTGAATCCACAATAAGTTATCAGACTTTTTTGTAAGCTATAACAAGTAATTTATTTTTGTCTATTTGAGATAAATAGGACATTTTAATGACCGTACATATGATATAATTTTTCTTCTTTCTTCTCTTAGTGACTGGCGATATATTTCCCTGTTCTTTTTTTTGGTTTCTTCTCTGATACAGGACAGAGACTTTGTATAGCGCGGAGTAGTATAGCAGCACGGGCTTCTTTGCTCTTGATTTGTTTGGGCTCTAGCTATCGTAGTTGCAGCCTATATAGGGTGTACATATAAGGTGACGTTAATAATAAACAATAGTATATTTGTTAGTTTGTGTTTTGTAATCGTGAGCGAGAATACCAAATTCTTTCTGGTTACAGCTAAGTGGTATTAAACCAAAAACCTCGCTTATGCTAAGCTTTACCTTTCATATTTAAACTGATTAATGATTGACTGACTTACAATTAATATAATATCGACTTATTTATTTCAATTTATTTAATCGTGTGGCTAAATAGAGTAAAATTTTGCCTTTTTTATAGCTGAATATTTAATTCTTTCAGCCATTATAGGGCGTCGTCGGTGAGAATGGTCAGGTCATCTGGGAAAGGATTTTATTTTCTAAGTGGGCATTCTTGTATAATGTGTTCTATTGACTGAGTTTCCGCCCCGCAGCCACAGCGCTTTGAGTCGACCCATCCAGTAAAATTATTTCAATTATCTTATTTTTGTTGTTTATAGGTATTAGCGATTGACGAATCTGATTAAAAGATGATGTAATCGAAGATGGTAAATATGTTAAACACAGAAGGGGATTGGCTGTTGGAAGTGCAGCTGTTCGCACACTCTCATAGTTGCTTGGCGACAGATTTTCAAATTAATAGAGGTAGCTAGCCAGGCGGATTATAAAAAACCCTAGTGCTTTGATATCCTTAGAATGTTGTCCTTAAATGATATGTGAAAACTTTGTCATTCAGATATCATTGCTTTAAGATTAGTTTTAAGTTATCGAAATTAAACTTAAAAAAAATACACCCGTGTATTTCATTTCTTTCTTATTTCTTCATGGTGTTTTCGTTCACTGAAAGCTTCATCTCGTTACTGTGATTCAAACCTACACCAACCGACGCGGTATCCAAATACATTAACCATAAGTCTTCATCGCTTAGTTGTCCTCAGTTGTACTGTATTTATTACTAAGTGCTGCTATTTTTTCAGTACTAAAGATTCTTTACATAAAGTTAAAACCTGATCTTTTATGTCATAACCAGCAAACGAACTTGTGGGTAACCTGATGTTAAGTGATCTCCACCGTCCATAGACACTAACAACACTAAGGGAGTCGAAAATGCGTTGCCAGTCTGTGGGGAGTGAGGGGGGAGAGGAGAGGGGAAGGGAGGTGGGCCTCTGACGCTCTCACTGACCGAAGGAAACGCAGCAATGCAAGCACTTTTATTTCACGCCGGTTTTCTATGAGAGGGTGGTACTATCCCAGATGAGCCGACCCATTCATGCTGAAACCAATCTGAAAACCTGTGCCAGGTTTGACATAATTACCATACCAAGCATCTGGTAATTTCTGCTCGAACTATTGTGTTCCAATTTGAAATATATGGCTGGTACCACACGCCATCAAACAGGCCATTTTAATATAGCCATCAGAAGTAGCATGTAAAGAAAATGGCATAGCTGTAGGAGCCGATGAGCCAGATTCTGGCCACCCATCATTTGAAGAAATTACTGCGATACTCTAAAAGATTATATCATATAAAAACGATTCTGAATATTTCCGGAAGTTTCACTCTTTGACTTTAGACATTACCGTTTAGCAAAAACAATATTTCTGATGTGATATGTTCATTAGCGTTACTGGGAGAAAAATCGATTGAGAATGTAATCGCACATAAAGATTATTGACTATGGAGTGTGGTTCAAATACTATTTATCCGTTAATTTCTGAAACTATATTGTTATTTTAATTGTTTAATATCATTTTGTTATTAATTCGTTTGCTCTTATTTTATCGATCTAACACTCATTTAATAATATTAAATGTCGAGATTTATCTTCTACTAGGCGTCCAATGATAGCATATTTTAGTTCTTTTTAATAGATTTTATCATTTAGAAAGAAAGAAAGATATATATTGACAGTAATATAAGTGTACAAAAACCTCTTAAACATAAAAAGTAAAACTATGACAAATAAAAAACCTGTAAAAACAACGCTGGTTTTCAGCAAGGCCTCTTATTTCCCGGCTAAAATACAAGTGTGCATCACTTATTTTGCGCCCAAGTCATAAACATAAAAATACTTAAAATACCTATAGCTATACATATAAATAATGAAAAGACCCAACTAAATATAAAGTAATAAGAAAAAAAAAGAAAAAACATTGTAATATAAAGTTATATGATCATTTGAAGTATGTGTCAAATTTATTTACAAAAATATAATTATAAATGCCCAAATCTTTGTTGCTCAAGAATTTGTTGTTTTAATAGTTTCTTAAATATAAATTTGCTTTTCATCTGTAATTCTAAATTGTTGACGCCGGATATCTGAAACGTCCTTCATACTCTATCGATTTATGTGGGTAGGAATACAGTGTTTCTTATTTAGTAGTTATAATCACTATTATATATATGATATAATTTATAATTGATATATTTCTATTTACATTTAATAGAGATTACATTCTTATTTGTGAAAATCGAAACTTCATATGATGAAATAGCTATGGTAGGATCTCTTATTGTCTCATCTTCCAACATCTGAACGGCTACTTTTTACACTCGTCTTGTTCACAATTTACCTCTATCGTTTTGGTTTTTTTTTATCCAACACTAGACTGTAATAGCCAAAAAATCTTTACAATTCTTTACAATTTGGCATCAAGATTCTTTTACTATACAATTTTGTTCAAACCCTTAACACAAATATAAAATAGAACAAGTTTCTAGCTTCCCTTCTAAACGATATTATTCAATGTCTCTCACACGACAGGTTACCCTAGAAATCCGTATATATTACCGATGAAATCCCAGTCATCCACGTCAAAACAATATTCTCATGATATGAGACATCCCTGTGTAGGCTTTAGCAAATGAGCTGTAAAGGGTTGTCAAAGAAATTGATGCTTCAATAAAATAAAGAATCCGAAATGGTTTTTTCGCTTGGCTTCCGACAGAAGTCCGCTCGTGTCTTGGATGTAACATTGTTTTTTTATTATGTCTATGTAATTTGGTTTATATACTAATTTTATATAGTTATAACGATTATTGAAAAACGCTTATCTCTGGAATTCCAGTAGAGCTTAAAATACTTGTTAAGAAATTTTATAACTTATTTATTTAGGTACATAATAAGCTATCTAATATCTAAGCGGACTAAGTGCCTTACAAAGTATAGAGCAGAAAGTATGCTAAACAAGAAGGAAATACAAGTGCGGGTGGACTGTATGATGCTGAGCTAGTGATATTTATGGAGTGGTGTGTGCAGGAAACTTGTAAATGCGGTATCAGGCCGTGGCGGGTGTGCAGGAGCGAAGTTGACCACCCGACCACGACAGCATGTTCGGTGGTGATTCGCGTTCATTAATCGCTAAGCCTTTTATAGGTTTGCTTAATATTAGAAGGTAGCGAGTAATATTTACGTAAGTACAAATACTTTTCGATGGTAGAACGAGCATTTGCGCCTACATATATGTATATTGATTTATAATATGATTACACTGAATGATATCAATTTGTGTTTCAATACGCCTTCGAGTAACCAGAGAGCAGGCGGTAATACACCCATTTATTTCATTGTGAAGGAATAGAGTGGGTACGAACGCTACGTGATACGAATGTAAAGGCAATACAAAATGTTATTTATGGTCTGTAACCTTTTTGTTAGAGTGGAGGGAAGGTAATTCTGTATTGTTATAAGCTATATCTGTATATAAAATGAATGTCGGTACATATATTTAAGATTAATGTACTCTAACACCGTTTGACCGCTTAATATTAAAGTTGGTACTATTAAGTATCTTAGATTATGGTTTACGTTTAAATGAATCAGCAGTTGGCTGATCGTATGGCGAAACCGATTTTGATGAATACTTTAAAGGTAGATAAAGGCCTTTTCGGAGCGTTTACTAAGCTATTACGGTTATCTCGATGAGCTAAAAAGTGTTGATAAAATTTAATAGAAGTAACTTAAAATCCATAAAAGGTCGATATTATAATTTAAAAAACAATAAAAGAGAGTTTTAATTTAGTCTCGTGCTTCCATAAAACAACAAAACCATTTTCAAGAGAAGTCACGGGCAGTTAATATATGAAGAGGCAGGTTACCAGGAAATGTACTATAATATCTCAAAGCGAGACAACGTGAAATGTTACTACAATTATCTTAAATTGGACTATCGCGTGTCACAAGAACGTAACGTTAAACTGAGTTTATATTTTTGTTATATTGTATATCACTTATTTTGTTTTATAAATAATCGTTTAACTTTTGATTTATCTTTATTATGTATAAAACACGTTATAAACTCATTATATGAACAAACCGAATGGTTTTTTTTTATTTATTCGCATTTTTTATTGTCAACTAATATTAAAACTATCGAATAAAAAACGACACTCGGCGCTAATTGGCTAAGATGCTCGATCAATCTACCAATCATAAGTGGACAGTAAATGTTACCGTAACTAGCTGTCTAGATTAACCAATGAGGTATAAGCTGTAAAAGTTTCTGAGTTCCTGATTGGATAAAAGATTTTAAAGTGTTTTTTAAAGTTGCTTAATTTATTTTTTTCTGTATTTATTTCACTTACCTACTGAAGATTTAAATAAAATTTATATTGTATGTTAAATAAGGTTAATGAGAAATGTTATATACATTTCCGAGCACCTGTGGCTATAACTTGTGGTCAAGAGAACTAGTGTGAAGATACCAGAAAATTTTATGACATCATTCAAATGGAATAACCATCACTTTGTACCGTTCATTTGTGATTCCTTTATACGACATTTAGCCTAATTCATTAATAGAGAATAAATTAATTTGTAATAAAACTAAAAATGTATCTAAAAGATAAATAATTTCATATATCATTTCACGTTTTGTCTATATTTTACTTTGTTCATGAATGACATTCTTTATTTTTCTTTCGTCAATATTCTAATAATAGAAATATATTTTAAACTAGCTGACCCGTGCGACTTCGTCTGCACCAAATCGGTTATTACCGGTTTCGATTGTACTTTTAAACGCGAAAAATCTAAATACATCTCAAAACCCGATTGCAGCGATACCTACTGTTTCAAATTGTGAATCCCAACTATCCAGGGACTCACTCAAACATATACCCAGTTGGTATGTGAGAAATATTTTAAAATATGCTTTGAACCCGTTCGCAGCATCACCTACCAGGTCCAATTAAGATAACAAATAACCTACATATATTGCCGATAAATGTCTTCCCAGTACGTTGTCCCAGTAACTTCTGTCCCAATAAGCCTACAACCCGTTCGTAACATCATCTACCGGGTTCAATTAAAATAAAAACTAACCTACGTATATTGGCAGTAATGTAAAAAAAGCTTGAGAGGTCCATGGACCTCCAGTTGGAACGTAGTTCCTTTCCCTTTTTTGTAGGCGTTTACTATACGCTCAGTATAGTTTACATTATAAAATATCAAGTTGATAGAGTTAAATTGTAATTTAAACGTTAAAATATATTCATAAAATAAATAATGATAAATTAAACACTGAATGACATCATAACTATTTTCAACTTGTATTAAAACTTTTTCACACTACATTGTATTAAAGAAAAACATAAATATTAAAAAGATATGAGCAACATGTGTCATCTGTCACTTGCCTGTGACTATTTGTCTAAGAGCTAGGCAACGGTTTCGACAGCGAATTGGCTGCCGGTAAACCTTTACAGGCAAAAATATTGAACTTTATATAATTTTAGAATGTTTTGTTTTTCACTAACTTTTAAACGCTACTAAAACGTGAATTTATTATTGCCAGACATTTTTGATATTAACAATAATGTGCCCGATGCAATTTTTTGTAAATAAAGAAGTATGTTCAAACCATGTTAAGATATCTGTAATTTTATTGAAGTTATATTTCTTTTGGCGCGTTAGGGAAAAATGATGAGAGTAAATTTTTACGATGAACGCGCACACCGTAACAAAAAAATGATGAGAGTAAATTTTTACGTTGCGCGCACACACCGTCACGAAAAACCGACACCCTGAAGTTAGCTATAGTCAACATTTTGTTTCTTTGTATTTGTTGTTTGTATTTCTTTATATTAAAACTTTCATTGTATTAAATACCTTTTTTTTATTGTTAGTGTCGTTTTTTCTACAAACGTAGAATAAGGCGCAAGATAAAATTTTTGAAAAGATTTTTACTTGTTACGCCAAAGAAGTATAACTTCTAATGCGTGTACATAAGTACACACACACACTTTTTTTTAATATTATTTTATTTCAACATAAAAAAGGGTAAATTAAAAATATAATGTATTTTTTTATGTCATAGGAGGCAAACGGACAGGTGGGTCACCTGGTGTTAAGTAATAACTACCGTCCATAGACACTTGCAACACCAGGAGAGTCGTAAGTGCCTTGCCAACCTGTGTTGGAGGGGGAGGAAGCGGAAGGGGAGAGGAGGAAGGGGAAGAGAGGTGGGCCTCTCCGGTGCTCTCACTAATCGAACGAAACGCACTAATGCAAGCATTGTTACTTCCCGTCGGCTTTTTGTTAGAGGGTGGTACTACCCCGGGCGAGCCGACCCATTCATCCTGAAACCAGTAATAGCTTCAGCGTGGCTCTACCCCCTACCAAAACCTATGTATAGAATAACTTAGTTATAACTCTAGCTTAGCGCAACACTGGCTGTATAATAAAGATAGCCATAATTGTGGAAGAGCCTGGTTAACAAAATGAAATATGTTCTTTGCAAGGGAAAAAATAAAATGGTTTGAAATGAATTATTTTGTTTATAAAGAATATCACCAGGCACATTATTGTCAATAACAAAATTGTCTGGCAGTGAAAAATTCATGTTTTTAATAACGTATAAACGTTAAACTTATAAAAGTTACTGACAAAAAATGTTCCTTAAATTATTTATAAATCAAAATGTTGATCTGTAAAGGTGTAATTCGCATTAAAAAATACAACGTTAACCGGCTACCAGGTATCCTGAATCGTGTTTGGAAGGGCATAATATATCTTCATATTAAAGAACCAACTTTTCTCAAATTCTCGTTCTTCCAACGTTGCTGGCTCTTATACTAAGGTGTCGCAAAAAAGTCTAGTTACATTAACTAATTTCTTTTCTTTCGTTATCCTGGAGAACCCCTTGCGTTTTATGGGTCAAAAAGTATCCTAAATGTAACCTTGTAATGTACAGATTTGGCTTTGTTACAGTTTTATTATAGTATAGATAAATAAATAAATCTTGTCACCTTTGTTTAGCAAACATTTTTTTATACAATGAAATAAATGTAACAACATAAGTGACAGTTTCGTCTACATAAATGTTTCATACGTGGTCGATAATTACGTACAGAAATGTCATGTAGGCGTAGCTCAGTTGTAACGTACGGGGCTTTATATGTTTCGACGGAGCCGACGGTTCGAATCACGGTGGTCGTTTTTTTTTGGTATTTTTTTTTAAGTAGCATATGGAAATATAGCTTAATTTTTTAGCTAATCTGTCTGCTATATATAGCACAAAGAAAATTTACCAAAATTCGTCAAGAATATCATGAACTACATTTTTTTTACTTTCGTCCGTTATCCTGGAGAATCCCTTGCGTTTTATGAGATAAAAAGTATCCTAGATGTAACCTTGTAATATTGGTTATTACTGTGCCAAATTTCGTCTAAATTGGTTCAGTACTTTCAGAGTAATACGTGTTTAAAGGGACAGACAAACAGGCAGATCCTGGAGAATCCCTTGCGTTTTATGAGAAAAAAAATATCCTAAATGTAATCTCGTAACATTAGTTATCACTGTGCCAAGTTTCGTCAAAATCGGTTCAGTACTTTCAGAGTGATGCGCGTTCACAGGGACAGACAGACAGACAGACAGACAGACAGACAGACAGACAGACAGAAATTTTAAAAGGGTTATTTTTGGCTTCTATATCGACAACAAAGCCTACCCCCATCAAAATTTTCAAAAAATATTTAATGTACAGATTTGACCCTGCTACAGTTTTATTATAATATATAGATGAGTTTTGTTCTTTCTGTAGTGCTGGATAATGTTAAAGATATTTAATTAAAATTAATTATCATTAAATAAAGTTTGTTCTTTTTGAGAAATAAATTTATTTCAATCGAATTAATATAAAACATAATTATGCAACTCAAGAGTGGCTTGTTTGGTACTAAAATTTTGGTCACAAATTAAGCGGAATGGTAATGTGTCTCTACCGGATTGGATTGCTACCACAATACACATGACGATAAATTTATGACAACAACAGTCTTCTTGATTGCCCTTGATTCGGGATTAGCAGTGTATTTGCAGTTGCAGAGAGTCGTCTAGGTCTCATGACAGTGACTTCTGGCGATGGATTGCGGTCTTAGAAAAAACCGTACCGCCCTGAAATGTTGTTTCTGGGTTGCACTATAATTACCATCAGATCCAGAGCTACAGATTTGTCATGTTACAATAAAAGAATCCTCTGTTTTATGGTATTATTGGGGCATCTGCTGGGACTGGACTGCACCGTTTGCTCTGTAAGATCAGCAACGGGTATAAGTAGGCTTAATTTATATATTATTATTACGCTGCCCGCGTTCTTTATAAACAGTATTTATTCTCCAATGAACCTGAACTCCGTTTAGTAAGTTAAATACACAAGAATTATTTTTGGAAGTCAATAACAGAATAAATAAAAGGCGTATAATGTTGAAAGAAAGTTCGCAGTGGGATCGCTAAGTTCCTTCAAACTCGCAATTCAAATGTTATTGTTTATGGAACAATCTCACGAACTGAGTAACACAGTTGAGCGAAATATTCGCTGGAAAATCCTACGTGAAAACGTTGAAACATTTCGTCCGAGTTACTTTAAACTTTGATTCTGTGAATGTTTGAATACGTTTTAGTTAAGTTTGTTTCTGT
Organism: Antheraea pernyi; assembly: GCA_015888305.1. Lineage (NCBI taxonomy): Eukaryota > Metazoa > Arthropoda > Insecta > Lepidoptera > Saturniidae > Antheraea > Antheraea pernyi. Next base: position 12,339 of record MU159237.1, on the reverse strand, counting down.
GTTTTAAGATTAATGGCCGTTCGCTTATTATTTATATTTTGAATATATTTAGCTAAATGCCTCGGTAAATACAAACCGTAACGGCGCGATAATGAAACTTGGCGTATTTTTACTTGACCGCATTTTAATATACAAGTGTAATAAATCGTGAGATGTTTGTTTGCTTCACTCTTTCGATGTGATATCTAGAGATTCATATAAAATAATCCAAGTGCTTTATGTCAATAGAAAGATTAAGAACTAAGAGAAAACCATTGTTTATATCGTAAGCGTTAGGGTAGAAACAAATAGGTGGGCTATTAGCATGTATTGACATGAACTTGAAATATTAACAGCGAAGCACTGAATCAATATTGAGACACAATGTAATACTAGACTTGTTACGTGTAAACCTGCGCTAGGTATCCCTCTCGTTCGAACAAATTTTAATTTTCTTATTGTATTATGGAACGTACGCACTGGAAGCAATTCGAAATTATTGGTGGTAGAGCCACGCTGAAACTATTACTGGTTTCAGCATGAATGGGTCGGCTCGTCCGGGGTAGTACCTCATAGAAAACCGACGTGAAGTAACAGTGCTTGCGTTGTTGCGTTTCGTTCGGTCAGTGAGAGCGCCGGAGGCCCACCTCCCTTCCCCTGTCCGGAGAGATCCGGAGGAGAGATCCTCTCCTTCTTCCTCCCCTAACCCTTCCCCCCAAAGAGTGGCAACGCACTTGCGACACCTCTGGTGTTGTTAGTGTCCATGGACGGTGGTGATCACTTAACATCAGGTGACCCACATGTTCGTTTGCCAACTATAACATAAAAAAAAATGTAATATTTTTAGGCATCTTTTTTGTGACCTTAATACTATAAATCAATAAGCTTGAACTGGGGTTAGCTGCCTACTGAATTTGGATTACACTGGGAACAACTGGGGACCACTGAATTTGTATAACAATTTTCATCTCCATTTATCGCATGTTATTGTTAGGATTGTACTTAATTTAATTTTTATAATTCTGATAAAATGATGAGATCTATACCATTTTTATTGAACACAGAACTTCTACATATTGGAGTTAGCAAAATACATTTTATTTTGGCGTTTGCATTCCAAGTTATGGTTCGTTACAATTGCAATACAATAGTTGATATTATGCGGTCATTTATATGTATATTAAACATCTAGATGTAGCGTTGAATATTGTTAACATTACTTACCTTAGAATCGAATTTCCTGACTATGTAATAGTAATTCTTTGTTATACCGCTACGACAAAAAGTCTATATCTCGCTGATATTAATAAATATCGTGGTTCGTTCTCCGTTGGTGGCTCCATTAATCTATCACATACTAATTTTGATGGATTGAATTCTTTATTTGTTCGTTCGTTATCGTTTATCGTTATCTAATTAGGTTACATACATTTCTAGAGCGTTAGATAATTATTAATATAGATACCAATAACAGCTTGTCTATAATGAATTTCGGTGTTGTTATTTTTCAACAATCGTTGTTATAAACGAACTGTTATTTGCTATTCTGCTGTTGGATAGTTTGTTATTTATATTATACTAGCTGTGCCCGCGACTCCTTCCGCGTGGAACTTAATGTAAATAAAAATAGTAGCTAATAAAATCATTTGAATGTATTAAGTACCATTTACTGATCTACTTCTCTCTCATACTTACGACGCCTCGTCTATAAAATTACAATAAATTTTGATAGAGTTATATCATGAATACAACACTTTAGTAGCGATGTGTATTCAAACTGAGAGACAGATATTTCTAAAAATGATTGATATGTATTTTATTACATTATCCTGGACACCTGCAACAATTTTTTTCAACAAAAATCTAAAAATTACAGACACGTTAGATTTAAATTCTTATTGTATATATAGATTGTCATTCGTAACATGATACAATAGTGAAGTAGTTGTTGTTCGTTTTGTGACTTTTTTTTATTATATAGTGATCACCATCGTCCATAGACACTTGCAACACCCGAAGAGTTGCAAGTGCGTTGCCATCCTGTGTTTGGGAGAGGGGGAGTGGGGAAGAAGGGGAAGGGAGGTGGGTTATCCGGCGCTCTCACTGACCGAACGAAATACAACAATGGTAGCACTGTTACTTCACGTCGGTTTTCTGCGAGAGGGTGGTACTACCCCGGGCGAGCCGTACCATTCAGGCTGAAATCAGTAATAATTTTAGCGTGGCTCTACCACCTCAAAAACCACTTGCAATACTTTATCTACGATACACTTTGGTGGTTGTATAACGTTTGCTCTATCCCGTATTGATATATTATCGGTTGACTATTGCCATTTTCAATAATAGTAATGTATAATAGATAATAAACAACACAATAATAATGTCTTCAACATTTTTGAATTGAAAACATTTTTAACCACGTTTCGTAGAAAAACATACAAAAACGGGATTTTTGGTAGAAGAAAAACATACGGGTTCGAATTACTGACATACTCGTGAAGTATTGCGCTTGTTTCAGACTATCAACGCGTAGTATAGTGGCCTGGGTACATGTAATATTGATATGTTTATAAATGTATATATTTATTGAGTATACTTGTAGGGGTGAGGAGCAAGTCCTTGCCTTACATATGTTCTTGAGGTGCCCAATCTATACTAATATTATAAAGAGTTAAAGTTTGTGACGTTGTAAGGGGTAATCTCAGGAACTACTAAACCAATTTTGAAAATTCTCTTACCAAAAGAAAGCCACGTTATTTGTGAGTGTCATAGGCTATATATTAATCACGCTAAGGCTAATAGCAGCGGAGCAACAATGAAAGCTGTTTTAAAATCGGGGCTTTTTTCCTTTTGAGAGCTTCCGCTGCGTCTTAGCCCAAAATAACGTATTCCACGCGTACGAAGTCGCGGGCAGAAGCTATTAACTTATTATATTATCTATACTAATATTGTAAAGAGGTAAAGTTTGTGAGGTTGTAGGGGGTAATATGTGGGGAGTCGGAGAAAAAAATGGCCGAACGAAAACGTTTCTTACGACCGCTGCCTTAACGGTGAAAGATATATGATTGAGTTCTAGAGAAAAGTTGTAGCTTGATAATGCCTATTACCGCCCAATGAAGTGGGCACGGGTCGGCTAGTTGTGGGGATAAAGTTGTTTGTTAGGTCACAATTATTTTATTTAATGTGTTTAACAGAGTGTCTGAACGTGACTGACAATCCAAGTATTTAATAAATATAATTTTAGTTTAGTTTACAGTTTACTCCCACTACTTCTTATTTGTAAAACGTAATAAGAATCAATGCATTCCAATACAGTCCTCAAAAATATCGCTGATCGCAGTTAGGACTACAGTCTTTTTTTAAAATCTGTTAATAGGTTACTGTAACTACTTAATATTGGACGGAAAGCACGTTCTTTTGTTAGACTATAACAAAAGAAATTTGAGTAAGCTCCGGAACCTTTAACCGCGTGTAAATAAATTACAAGGTGCCCTACCCTTTAGTCTCCGCAAAAAACGGCTTAACGAATTCACGACAAGTTCACCTATTTGATTAAATCTCGGAAGGGTCTGTAGGCAATTCATTGTATTGTTTGCGATACCCTTAAGGATTTTTTAAGGGATTCAATTTGCCTCAACGTTTTTACGTTCATTTTATGGACGCGGAGTAGGCTAGTAGGGAAATTAAAGGATGTTAAGTCGTGGTTCGACAATGAGCATTTGTTTCTCATAAATCAACTTGGAAGTCTCGTTGTTTATATCCAACTTCGTGAACTATGTTAAAATCATGAATATTATTAATTTCCGAGGTAAAGTATATGTAATTCTTTTAAATGTAACGTGATTATTGCAAACTATAGTAATGACTTATGTCCGTTAAATTATTAAAATATTTTTTAAACTTCAAGGCTCCCTAATACCTAATACCCTAATACAGTTTCTTTGTCCTGATGTGTTTGAAAGAGTTTTTCTCCTGGTATTTCCGATGTGATTTGCATTGTTTGGACTACCCGAGAATATCCATATTTTATTAGTATAAAGCGGTAAATTGATCCCAAATACCTTGATGTGAATAACTCAACTATGCAAAAAGTATCATAACAAACTTCATAAAATTAGTGCGTGTCAAAATTCAAAAGAAACTTATGGTTTATGTTTCTGTATTATCTAGAAGAAAAAGTCGTGGTGGTCCAGTGATTTGGTAACCCTATCAGCTGATAATGAAGGAGAACATCGTGAGGAAACTCAAACCTGAGAAATATTCTTCATATTCCATGTCGGAAAACATAGAACTGGGGATTTCTCACAGTTTGAAATCGCCAATACTCCAGGGGTTGGCGCCGTGATTATACCCATACCTTTCTTCCAGAAGAAGTTTATGACCGTCCAGTGGGTCTCTTATAGGTTACCGGTGATGATGATTATGTACAAATAATTTCAGATAGGACTGCCGTACTATTCAGATATTATTTTTCTTAGCTGTGATTTGCAAATCTCTGCAGCATTAAATGATTAATCTTTTAACATACGTACTACGTATTAATTTATTATCTCTATTAGAAAAACTCTCTTCTTTATTAATGATAATTTTCATAATGAAACGACAAAAACTGAAGCACTAAAAACGTGCAATCGCTCGCAAACGACGGTCGAGGCAACTTCCTGGGAACGTCACACGTAATGGAGATTGGTTCGGCTTTTAAAATGTCATCCGGTGAGGACGCTAACTGGGGCATTTCGTTCATGTTCACAGCTTGATTAGTTTGGACTTTACCGATGTTAGTCGATGTTAGTTTGCGGTTTTATAGATATGGGATCACATTTGCAATCCATACTAAAATTTATTTCACATTTTTGTGTTTGAAATCATGAAATAATTTAGATGTCCATACATTAAGGTTATTTATACTTTATAGTAACACTAATGATTTATCTTAATATTACTCCAAACTATGAGTTATAATTTGAAAAAGAATCTCAGTTGGGTCCTTTGCACCCAGTCCAGTTCTGCCCATATAATTGTTCTATCTTGTATGGATGCGTCGAATGAAAATGCTTTACTTTTTTTAACAATTCTTATTACGCAATTTTATTTAGTCTCTTCCATTGTCTTCTAGTAGAAATATATCTGCAATGTTTAATTAAACGCTTGAAAAAGAGATACAGATATTTGTCTCTCAGTATTTTCCCTTTTAACACAGTGATAAAATATTTCAGTGACTTGTTTTACTCAATTGCCAATATGAAATACGACAATGGATTATTAGCGATATCAAAGTACCTACATGTTCCACTATTCACAGTCACTGCATATTCATGTCGACAATAAATCCATTGGAGCGTAAATTTTTCAATGAACTTCATTATGAAGCGATGCAAATTTCTCCATAAATTTAACTCTTCCATGCCTAAACATCAATACATATTTTAATTTATCTCCTATTTTAGAGCATTTGTTCTGATGACCGATATTTGATTTGGAGAGCACATTTTATTTGGTTTTCTAACGATTTCTGGTCAATGTGAGAGAGTGTTTACGGAATCATCTATCGATTACTTTTAACCAAGGTGGAATTAGATAAAATATTCGCCTTTATATATTACTGGCTCCTGTCCGTGACTTTATCTGTGTGGAAAAGTTACTATGAGGACCACTAACACGCAGAGAAAGATCTTAAAAAGAAAAAAACAACACCGATTTTGAAGGATTCTTCATTGTTGCTCCGCTGTTATTGATTTTACCGTTATGTTATATAATCTATAGCCTTCCTCGATAAATGTGCTATCTAATATTGCAGGATTTTTGTCAAATCGGACCAGTAGTTCCTGAGATTAACGCGTTTAAGGAAACAAACTCTTCAGCTATATAATATTAGTATAGAAGTATATATTGTCTCGCTGTAAATAACATACATTTCATTATTTTATATAGATTTTAGCATTTGAGCACAATCTGACCAGGTATTTAATGACGATGATAGTAAATACGATAAACGTAGTAGAGAACTGGGGGTTTCAAGCGAAGTTGCTGGGTCGCACTTGTAGGTAGCTCGCAGCAGATTTTGGAAAAAGCCCTATCACTATGAAACTATGAAAGTCTTATTTAATCATCTAATAAATTAAATAAGATATGGCACAAGAGCTTAATTTAAATAAATTTAATAAAAATATGTTAATTATAAATATTTAATCCCAAAATAAGAAAACGATTATGGCCGCCGAGAGAATAGTCATCGTTATATCGTTGTACCTATTACACAACAAAACGTTATAATATATCCGGATCTATATTAGTTCGAAGTATTATACGATAAACCTATAAATCTCTAAATATCATTCATAACTTCAAGCCAATTCTCTCCAAAGCATAGACATATACATTCAATATTTAATCAAAACTTTCCAATCCTATTCGCTGGAATCGCTCTAAAAATTTCTCGTAACAATATACAAGATGCTTTCCGAGGACCGTTCAAAAGTTGCCGTAACTTAGTTTGTATACTTTTAAAAACTTAATTGAAGAGTCTTTTTATGTATCAGCTAAATCGTTAGATGTCTCAAGTAATATTTAAAATGCGAGCACTTAAACTGATTAAGGAAGTTTTTAATATTAGAATAGGTCTTACAGTTTTTGTGTAAAATTCTTTAGGCGCGTTGACCGGTATATTTGTCAGGAGACAAATTTATAAATTCGCGTTATAACATCCTACGTAAGTATGCCCGGCCGTATTGGGCTTGCTGTGTACATGTAATATTGATATTTAGCAGCTCATCATACGTTTGATTGTTTAATGGACTTTATAGAAATGTATATAATTATTGCTCCTAGTGCCAATTAATATGAAAACCACACTAAAGTGAATAATTGCAATAAACAAATTCTGAGATCTAAACATTGTCTTTTACACTATAATCAATATGAAAACTCAAAAGAGAACACATTTATTTTATTGTTTTGAGTTTTCACTTTTGTCGGCAGTTCTTATGCCTACCTTTTTTTTTCTATACGCTGATTAGATATTTTCTCGCCTTACCTTTAGACACACAGATTCTGCAATAAAGATAAACATGTACGTATGTAGGAAAATAGTACTGTGGATGTCTCAGAGTTTGAAATCGCCAATACGTCCATACCTGCCTCCGGGAAGAGGACTATGGCACTGCAGTGGATTTCTTACAGGCTGCTGATGATGATGATAATATTTCGGATTCGCCTAAAAATCTAGCTCAAGTAATACGTCATTCCTTTTGTCGACATTCAAATCTAGTTTTCGATGTAAGATTTTATCTGCTCACAATTATACGGAAAAAACGGAGCAAGGAAAACTGCTTACATTTCGCGGCATAAAGTAATGCCCTTTTATGGCTTCCATCCAAAATAAAACTGTATATCTCCGAACAGCAACTGTCATGGCGTCCCATAAAACATATAACATTCATATCGTAAAAAGACAACTAAATAAGTGTAATAAGTAATACCCAAATATATTACTATGTATATATATATATGTAATTTATTTAGTAATATAATATGCCTATAAGAAAATTGCTAATTTTTTGGCATCGTCCATATATACATATAAATTATATTTAATCGTGTATATAGTTATTTCTTAGAAAAGTTATGAAATAGCTAAAGCTGAAAATAATAAAATACATTCTGTATAAGTAGGTATAACTATGAGACAAATCATTCTATTCCTTTCTAATATGTACAAATAAGTAGCTGTCTTCTCTTTTCCTTTTCCTATAGGGAACCATCTTATCACCCGTGACCCCATCAGATGACCTTTTCCTTATCGATTTTCATATATATGTCATTCTGAAATAGTTATATTTACATCTATTGATCTGCCCATAATTAAAATCACGCTTTCTGTTTTTCCAATTTTTTTTTTTTTTTTTCGGACTGACTATGCTATTGACCTGGCAAGGTCTTTACAGCTTCACCGGACTACTAAGGTTGGCGCTTAAGGCACACAACCGATTTTGGGTTTTGGGTAACAAACACATGGGTGCACGCACACCTCGGCTTGGATGTTACCGAAAAAAGACGCGTCTGTCCTAGCTAAACTATGCTAAGCTATTCATACATATATACATTTGTGAACCATGCAATGAAAATTGCATGATTCACCAATGAATACGTGTATATCGGAAATGAAACGAACTAAAACTATTCGATTCAGTTCGATTGAGGGAAAAAAGTAAACCCTCCCACAGTGTGTATAGATGTGCACGTGTGTGAGAGAGATAATCTCATATGTGTGTTCAAGTGATGTAGGTGAGTCACTGTATCGCGTAAATAATATCAAGAGGGCTCCGCGCGGGGACGACCTCGACTCGAGATATTATTGAGAGACCGCGAAGTGTGCGGGAGCTAATAGGGATCGA